>JAYMSF010000875.1:0-13628 GCA_036897335.1 Silene vulgaris | reverse complement strand
AATTAAAAACCCTTGTTTTTAAAAATTCATTTTTTTTTTATTTTTATTTTTTTTTTTTTTTATGTCTAGTTACCACAGGCCACCCAGAAACCTCCAACCATTTTTCACTCTACTAGACAGGGGCGGAGCGCCGGAGCCAGGATTTAAACATATATAGGGCTATATTTTAAAAAAAAGTATGCGTGGTTACAAAAAAATTTTAAAGTTCATATAGCGATATATGAAAAATCTGTAATTTAGGGAAAAATAATACGATACATTGAGTTTAGCAAAGAGTAAAAATACGAAGTATGTTTCTATAAATGAATATAATGTCAATAATTTTGTACTTCTATACCATTTTACATGTATAAAATGTAGACTTACTTGCTTGCAAGTATAGAAATTTTAATAAAATATATTCAAAAGTCTCAAACTTAACTTGTTTTAAGATTTTTACATGTATAAAATGTAGACACTTGCTTGTAAGTATAGAAATTTTAATAAAATATATTCAAAATGTAGACTTTCTTGCTTGCAAGTATAGAAAATTTAATAAAATATATATTCAAAAGTATCAAACTTAACTTATTTTAAGATTTTTACATGTATAAAATGTAGACTTACTTGCTTGCAAAAATAGAAAAATTTTGAACCCACAACCACTTGTACAAGATACTACTAGATGCATTGCATTAACCAATTTTGCTAGATTGTGATAATGATCAAGTATGATATTGAAAATTATTTATCGTAGGGCTATAGCCCCCTTAGCCACCCCCTCCCTCCGCCCCTGCTACTAGACTACTTATTTTACACCTTAAAATGATGATAACAAATTAAATTGGCATTACGGTTCAAATGTACTTTCTAGGATAGACAGATGAATTCAGTGATGAAATATTACCTGATTTACAGAAAAATATTTTCACTATGATTTTGACCTAATGTTTAAATAATGCAAAGAATCTATATATGATTTTGACCTAATGTTTACACGAAATGAAACTAATAACCAGAAGATAATGATAAATCTATGAAAAAGGAAAAAGCGTAAATCATACGAACACAAATGAAATATATGTTTCAGCAAACGATTGAAACGAACAATAAAAAAAATTAAACTCTCAAAAATTGACCCATCAACAAATAATTCATACCTCTATAAAAGTCAACAATTTATTCCCATCAGGCCATCAATTTATCAAGTAACATTAGAATAACTTAATCCTGCAAAATTCAATATCACCAGTAATTTCTGCAAGAACAAGAACTGATAGGCTCGTATTTCTACTATCTATTTCGCATATTTTAAGTACAATAAAGCGACATTGCGATGCGGTTTTACATGATTTACGTCACTATTGCCAATTTCCAAGTGTCGGGTTAGTAATGGAGTTTTGAGCAATGATCGGAAGCAAAAGCATGTCTTGAAATTTACCATGGTACAAAACATCTACAAGCAAGATGGAAGACCTAGCTAAGACATGAAGAAGTGACAAGATGAAGCAAATGAAGATTTGAAGCCTCGTTTGCATAAGGATCGACTTAAAATGAGTATATCTTGAGTTATAGAGCTCCTATCGATGCAAGGCCAAGTGAAGGTGAAAACTTATGTTCTTAGCTTTCCAACGATAAGTCACACGCCTCATTTGGCCAAGTAACGAGGGTGATATGGCTTTTCGAAAAAGTGCTGTCCAGGAGCTTTTTCGCACGGTGCGAATTTCCTCTACATTTTTTCGCACCGTGCGAAAAATCTGGGATTAGGCCGTTTTGTTATGGGTTTGCTTCTAGGTTAAGGCCCATTAAGCATACTTTTGTCTAGCATAAGTTGTTACATAGAACGGTCTCATACCATAAGACTAACTCATTTAACTAAAAGCCCAAAAAAATCAAATAATTAAAAAGAAAAAAGAAATAAAAAAAACACACTAAATGGGGCAACTCTGTAACTGGCATTTTCAGTTTTTCACTATCTTCATTCTTCACCAACAAAATACCCTCACGAGAGTAAGAGACCAACGTCTTGATCATTCATCTAGGATCATGACCCGCCCATTTAGCTCACCTATAAACGTCGATCTTACACCGGCAGAAGTCGCTTCAACCAAAACACAAGTTTTCATCTCAAAGCCTTGAGTTTTTAACTTATTTCAATAAGTTGTCAAATTAAAACCTAAAAAAGCACAAGATTTAAAACATTAATACTAAAAGTACTTGTTATTAAACTATAATCCTACCTTGCAACGAAAGCACAACTCTCTATTTATAATGACAAAACTACAAGTTTTAAGGAATGAAAAATCAAAATTGTTAGTTATGAAGTTAAACTTCTGAGTTCTTAAACCCAATTTTGAGTAAGAATGAAACCTTTAAAATTTAAAACTCAAACCTTTCAATCTCAAACTTTCAAAACTAAATTGTGAGTTTTGAAATTAAAACTCATAGATATTAAACAAAATTCATAGGTCAACTAGTTTTGGTACCCGTGGGAATCACGGGGTTTTTCGTTTTTAGTTGTGGTTTTGGATCATTCTGTGAGCCTTTGATCCGGTTTCACTATCTTTTATTGTTCTTCCTATTGTTGCGGCCATTTTTAGTCTTGTTTATTGGGCCTTCTTTTTTGATTATTTTCCCGCTTGTTGCTTTATCTATTTCGTTTGTAGTTAGGTCTAATTTCCTCATCTCCCTTGACCATTTCCACAATATCGATGAATTCGAGGGATCTGGAAATTTTTACTATGATATGCATCTCCATCTCGATTGGGATGGTGATAGGTCGGTTGGTTTTATGGGTTGAATAATCGTCGGGTAATAGTTATTTTACGTAGACCGTTTTGCTACTTTGGCCTTTGAGAATATTTTCATTTTTTTACCGTTTTTAGCTAGTTTGCTTGTACGGAGAGTGATGAATTTTATATTTTGTTATCAATTTTATACCCTTCTCGGGTACAAAATTGTTCTGCCATTAAATTAAGTAGAAGGTTGTTTTTATTCATTTGTTATCTAAGTTACTCCTCCAAGCACCCCAGTTTTCTATAATCACTTATCGTAGAACTTGGGAAATATCTTACTTCGGAAACGCATCATAATCAAATCTGATCTCGTCATAGTTTGGCAATATCACCAGCTTTACAGATATACAATCTCAAGGCCCATCAGGACTCGAGTTAATGGTCTGAATATGTCATAATTGAAGAAATATAACTCGAAAAACGGAATGAACTTATTAATTCTCTATGATACTCACACTAAAGAGATGATGTTCATGAACTACAAGGACGATATGAAATATAAGAGTGTGTCAGATATACGGAATGAACTTATTAATTGAAGAAGTACAACTTGAAACACGGAATGAACTTATTAATTCTCGATGAAAGTCACACTAAGAAAATGATGTTCATGAACTGAAAGGAATATCATGAAATATAATAAGAGTTTCAAATGTAAGAGGGAACTCATCATTTACATATAAGAACAATGAATGCGAATGTGTGTCGCTGTACAGTCGCATAATTGACAGTTGAAAATCAGATCCAAGATCAGACAGCTAGGTCAGCTAAGTCGGATGTCCGTGTGGCTGCTTTGCACCAGGAATCAACCTTGTTCCTCAAGGCGTCGTCTACCATTGCACTTAAGATGCTTGTTGTCTTACCTTTTCTTTTGTTGGGGAAATCTGATCCGTCCAAAACCAACGGCTAATCCCGCAGCATAGGCTGCTCCAAGTGATGATGTCTCTATTTGAGGCTGCCTTACCACTGCTTCCCAGAAAATCGGCCTGAAATAGATTTGAGAGTAAATTGAAAAAAAAAAACATTATGTACCGAATGGGTACCATGGTAGGATTCATAGTTGAGTAATTACGACTTAAATACATTTAGGCTGAAAAACTAAATATGCATTATTAAAAGGTCGTTGACAGTAGGACCATCATCCGCTCTCAGCAAGAATCTCCCCTTGTTATTTTCGACCCTACCATTTTCTATTGCACCCTTATGCTTGGAAAAGCAAAGATGGAAAAAAATTAGTCCATCTGATCCAAAGTCTTAATTTCCATAATTAGGGTTCAGGTTAGGGTAATTAGTTCGGGGACAGTATTAGTAAACTTCGTAATGAATCCAGTACCTTGTCATTTGCCAACGCTTAAGGTGCGTCCTGTCTTAGCGTATCCTTCTCTCTCGGAAATATGACCTGTCCAAAGACCGACGACTAATTCAGAGTTGAGTAATTACGAGTTAGGTACATTTAGGATAAAATATTGAAATATTGTAAAAGAGCATAACCATTGACCTGAATCAACATCAAAAGATCGTTGACAGTACAACCACCATCCACTCTCAGCAGGAATTTCCCCTTGCTATTCTCGAGCCCGCCATTTTCTATCGGATCCTTACGCATAGAATCCAAAAGATCCTAGACCTGGGAACACATACTCTCAACCGTAGGCCGATAAATGTGGAACCTATTAGCAAACAGTGAAAACAAACTTTCACAGATATTTGTAAAGAGAAATGATTAGGTGCAAGTTAAATACAAGTTAAGCAATATAGGATCTTTGTCAGGGTAGCCGCACAGTTTGAAGGATTATCCGCTTCTTGAGGAGCAATGCAGAAGTGTGCCTTTACTCTACTTATCCTATGTTCCCCAATTCTAAAGGCATGTCGGGTAGTTCCAAACTTGGGGAGTTTAAGACCCGTTCTTTTGTGGGACAGTTGCATTTTTTCAAAGTTGGAACTTTTATGCATAGCATAAAGCTGCCAAGACAACTATAAGAAGGTGCCTGTATCCCTATTTAACAACCTTAGCAAACACCCGGAACCTAATGAATACGTCCGAATAGCAAGTTGCAGACTGGTTTTTTATGTACCGATTGGCTACTACAGTCTAATGATCGGTATATTGGTTTGGAAAGTAAACTTATACCCGAACAAATTTCTGTCTGTAATTGTTTTGGCTAAAAAAATGGTCAGTAATTTCGACGGGGTACTCGCCAAACTTCGTGACTGTAAAAAAAATATTAAAAAATTGACTTAGAATGGTTACCCTAAATTTTCTAACTAAAGACAATTTACCAGTAAAGAAAGATATAATGAATCTAAGTGTACTTGAATTTCACTCTACTGATGAAGTTTATCACAGACTCAAAATCGTCAAACCATGGGTTATAATTAGAAAAATGAAACTAAAGAGAAATAAACAAACACTGAATTAATTTGATATGCATTATCACATTCCAGGGAGTAGATAAATTATAAAAGAAACCATTACGATTTGATATGCAATGAAATGACTCAAATCATATGAATGGAACCATACATGCTTGTTGACCTCGACCGTAACACAATATCAACGCGCCAATTGGAATCCGTCAAGATAGGGTAAATATTCGTAGCTGGTTTTGTGAGGAAAGAGCATTTCGGTATTGGAACAACCTCTTATTCCCGACGACCTTAGACGAAGGCAAATTTTTGTTTTCGATATAGGCTAGGTCCCCATTCTGTCTTTTTTCCATGAAGACTTTCGTTGACCTCGCATATGAAGGGCTAAACAACCAGAAGGATGAGTGTTTACGAATGAAACCATTACTCAAAGCAATTTCAGCAAATATGGAATGACGTATATAGTGGCTTGTATTCTAGACGTGTTTAGAATTGGTTACATTCACTCATTGCATATGTACCATTTCATACAAAAGTAGCTAATATTCATAACGGCTCCAACTGTATCAAACTATCATTCATCCAATTAAGATTTCATCAACTGTGCCCATTCATTTTACCCGATTGTTTCCTTTTGGATGATATTAATACAACAAACAAATAACAGCAGCAGCAACAACATCAACCACAGCATTAGCTAATATTCTACTTAGTTATTTGCGGGGAAGCGGTAAGTTTTAGTAGGCGAAATTGTAGGCCCGGGCACTTACCGTGATTAAACGGGAAGAATTTGTACACCGCGAAGCGTAGGCATTAGTCCGTCGAGCCCAAAACCTGCAAGATTCGGATCAAATCGTAGCTTTAAAACTACATAAACAAATGGAATCAAGTCTTAGCTTCAGCCGGACACAAACAAACGATAAATTAAGCTAAAACGTATACATTCCGGCGACGCCAATAGGAACCAACAACCAAATAGAAACGGAGGTTTGAAGGTGCAAGATGGACTTACCAGCGGCAGTTGGAGTTAAATGGCAATCGGAGTTAAATAGGTAAATGGTAACAAAGCCTTTAGTCACAGACATTGATTGCCATTGATAGCCGGTTAGAGAAACGTAGGAAGATTATGAGCCAAGAGATTATTGATATAGTAATTGAATCATTCATGGAGATTAATTTGTGTCATTGAATTTAATTTTGGTATTGAACTTGGGTAGAAACGGTGGGTTGGGACTTGGGGAGATGAAGAGTGATTTTTTTTTTTCCTTTTTTTTTTCGTCGGGGTTAGAATAAAATGATAGTAGGACGTGTCATTTAGGTGGCTTAATTTGTCACGTGTGGCATTTAGGTGGCTTTTTTCAAGCTGACGTGGCTTTTACATGTGGAGTTTAGTTGATATTTTAGGGGAGGCTTTTAATATGTTTTTATAGATTTAAAACCCATGTTTTGTAACTCAAAATTCAAAGTCTAAACTTTAAAATCTTCCGTAGTTAAAATTAAGCAAATAACGAGACATTTTCAAAACTGAAAAAAGAAGAAGAAAACATTAGATTAAAAACCCGATATCGATGCTCGATGTTCCTCTTTTCGTGTAACTTGTTGGTGGAATCCGAGGATCGTGGTGTTGCAAAGGTGGAGTGAAGGATCCTAAAAGCAGCAGGACGAAGATCGAGGTGGCGATGGAGAAGCGGCGTTGGTGAAGACGCGGGTGCACATGCGGATGTGTTGCAGTTACAGTAGAGGGAGTGGGTGGGAAAGGCAATAGTGTGTACTGGAGTTCTAATTTCCCTAATTTCAGCTTTATAAATAACATCCTTTTGTTGGGCTACTATCTTCTATTGGGCCCGTCCTATAGCATAGGACGGTCCTATAGGAGAGTTACTGATTTAAGCTTGTAATTTGGGAATTAATCATCTTTTTATTGGGGTTAAATCTATTATGGATGAGAACTAATCTCCTATCTTAATCCTTTTCGAAAAGGTATAATCTTTTGATTGTAAGACTCTTAGTCTTTCGCTAATTATTATTATTATTGTTAATTCCTTTGACTTATTTTTGGAGTCATTTTGCTTAATCTGACCTTGGACTTCAAATGTGGTTGTTGGCAAGTATGGAGATCCTTATGTTGGAGTGAAAAGTGAGAGACCCATGTTCCAACTCTTGATGCAATTGTCCTAAACAATTTTGCAAGAGCATTTGTGAGAAATAATAGAGGTAAGGATTCTTGTACAAAACCATTTGTGTTTTACATTAATTTAAAATCAGTTGATTATTTTCCTAAATAACCTACTAAATCACTTCCAACAACTACCACTTTTTCATGATAATGAGATTAAGACTTTTGTTACATGATTTTACAATAATTTTTACGTATAATGGTTTTACATAAGATTTACATTTGTGAATAAAGAGCAACTCATCATAACCCAATTGTTATTCACAAGTTCTCATTTCTTAGTATTTGACCGATCTTAAACTTAAAACGGATAATATCCGTCTTAAATAAGACTGTAAGTAAATAAGTCTACCTTTAAGTTCCTCCCATAATCAATCCACACATAAAATACAACCTTTCCAAAGATTGCATCACCAAACTCTTTTCTACTAATTACCATACTCAACTAACTCATGATTACACTTTAAACTCATTAATTCAGTTTTTATCAAGAAAACAAAATCAACCAAAAAAAAAAAAGTTAATTGATTTAGTCAATTTTTAGCCCATCTTTATAGAAAATTTCCACAATTTATCCCTAATTTACTTGGTCCTACCACAATTCACAATCACCCTCAAATCATCAATTCATCATCCCCTACCCCTATTCCCACCACCAAATAACAGAAAAGCAAAGACAAAGACATCACATTTCATAAAGACAAAAACTCATTGTTCCCCCAACAAAAAATTAAAGAGAGAAAAAGATAAAGGGAAACAAACACAAAAGCTGTTCTCTTTTCTTTTCCTTTTTCTCTCTTTTCCATTTCTTCCCCTTAACTTTCACACCTTTCATTTCCAGATCCATACCTTCATCATTTTCACAATTTTCCCCCTCTTTCTCATGTTTTTCCCCAAATTGTAGAAAGAGAAAAACCCTAATTTTGCGAAAATGGCGACAAGAGGGTCGAGATCAGAGAAAGTACGGAGAATATTCGAGCAATTCGATTTGAATAAAGATGGAGGTCTTAATCGAGCCGAAATGGCGGCCCTTGTTGTTGCTGTAAACCCTAGGGTTAAATTTTCCGACGAACAAATCAACGCAATTCTCGATGAAGTTTTCCGAACTTACAGCGAATTTATTAATGGCGATAAAGGGTTAACGTACGACGGTCTTATGCGAACGTACGATGATGGTGCCGGTGATGTTGACCGCGATTTTGAGGCGCTAAACCTTGACCTTGTCGGTGATGACGGCGGCATTGCCGTGGCGCCGGCGTCCACGTCGGAAATTGGCGGTGATAACAGCGAGGTTGCGCCGGTGAAGAATCAGAGAACGGCGTCGTGGGCGGCTTCGCCGAATCACGGGATTGTGTTCGATGATACGTGGAAATTGGTTGATGAATTGGAGGTTTTGATAAAGAATTTGAAATTGAAACAAGTTAAGGATGGGAAATTGAAGAGCGATGTTGCAGATGCGTATTCGGATGCCGGTTGGTCGAGGGAATTCCCGTCTTCCGAAATTTCGGAGGGTAATGGGAGTAAGAGGGTTAATTGGGTTGAATCAGGGCATGATTATGTATCATTTGTGAAAGAATTAGGGGTTTTGAGAAGTAGAGCAGACGGTTCGAGGTCAAGAGAAGAAGCATTTGATGGGCATATGGCAATTGGTAGGGTTTTGTATGAAAATCATATGTTTAAGGAGAGTTTAGTCAGTTTTAAGCGAGCTTGTGAGCTGCAACCTGTCGATGTTCGGCCTCATTTTCGAGCAGGGAATTGTTATTATGCTGTGGGAAGATTTGGGGAAGCTAAGGAGGAGTTTCAGCTTGCTCTTGAGGCGGCCGAGACTGGTGGGAATCAATGGGCTTACTTACTCCCTCAAATTCATGTCAATTTAGGGATTGCTCTTGAAGGTGAAGGTATGATTTTAAGTGCTTGTGAACATTATAGAGAAGCTGCTATTTTGTATCCAACTCATTATCGCGCTCTTAAGCTTTTGGGGAGTGCTTTGTTTGGGGTAGGGGAGTATAGGGCTGCTGTTAAGGCTTTGGAAGAGGCTGTATTTCTGAAACCCGATTATGCTGATGCACATTGTGATTTGGCTTCGGCATTGCACGCTTTAGGGGATGATGAGAGGGCTATTGTTGAGTTTCAGAAGGCGATTGATTTGACCCCTGGACATGTGGACGCGTTGTATAACTTGGGTGGGTTGTATATGGATATGGGGAGGTATCAGAGGGCTTCTGAGATGTATACTCGGGTTTTGACCTTGTGGCCGAACCACTGGCGCGCCCAGCTGAATAAGGCTGTGTCGTTGTTGGGTGCTGGTGAGTCTGATGAGGCGAAGAAGGCGATGAAGGAGGCATTGAAGATGACGAATAGGGTTGAGGTTCATGATGCCATTGCTCATATGAAGCAACTCCATAAGAAGAAAGTTAAGGCCAATGGTAGTGGTAATGGAGAGAACACTTTTGTTGTTGTTGATCCTTTGAAATTTAATACTGTGGGTGATAGGACGACATCTAGGCAGGTGCTGGCGACTGCCCTTGAGATTAGGGCTTTTCAGAGGTTGTCGAGGTTGGGAAGGTGTGATGTCGATATTGTGAAGAGAGAAATAACTGATAATGACGTTCCCTTGTCTTTCTCTGGTACTGGTATTCCTGAGAAAACTATCCGCAAGAATATCCTCGAGGGATTGCTCCGAAAGATGCTTAGTTTCCTGAAACCAGAGACATTCCAAGAATCTGTTAAAGCTATAAATGAGAGGATACTATCCGTGTTGGATGAATCGGGTCATGGCAGAGTAGATATCGGTATGTTTTATGCCATCATTGCTCCAATTTGCGGTGGACCTCCAGACAAGAGAAAACGGGTTGCATTTGAAGCTCTATTATATCGACCCGTGAATGAAGGCAACGGCCAGTTAAGAAAATCAGATGCCACCAGGTACCTGAAGATGCTGAGAGCCATCTACATTCCATCACGAGGATCTAGCGAAATGTTTGAGATCCATGGAGAGACTGATGGTTCAACTATTTCATTAACAGAGTTCCTTGTGATGTTTGATGATCCCGAATGGGGTTTTGGCATTATGTCCACTTTGGTGAAGCTGGAGACCGGTGATCGTGTTCGTCATGGGCATCATGTTTGTTCAGTATGCCGGTACCCTATCATTGGGTCTCGGTTTAAGGAGTCAAAAGCGCACTTTGTTTTATGTAATCAGTGCTATAGCGAGGGGAAAGTGCCTGCAAATGTGAAGCAGGATGAATTTTCATTCAGGGAGTACCATAGTGAGACAGAGGCAGCAAAAGATAAATTCAAATGTTTTGGTGCAAAAAAGAATCAATCTTGAAATAATGTGTAGCTAGTCTGCGTTTTGGTAATTGTGCATTAATTTGATTTCATGTTAATTCGTAGGATTAGCTGTTTGGTGTGAATTATGTAGGTAGTGGATGTGTGCAGATGCTGTGTGCCATGTATATAGTCTATCTTGCTCTCTAGTTTTTGGTGTGATTTCTGTTTTGAATCCAACTAAGCAAGTAATTGAAGGTTTCCGTTAGGTATGATCCGTCGTCCTAATAGTACTATATGGTTTTGCGGAGTTCATATAGCGGTAGCCGTGACGAAAAGTGTAACCTTGTGAGTTATGCTACTTCCTTGATGGTTCAAATTGCATGTTTGCAGCTAGAGGTCAAAATGGATAAAGCTTCCTCAGTTCGGCTTGACATGCCTCTGTTACTATCAGAATGTTGGTTTCATTTCAGATTGCGGAATCAATAGGCCCAAAGGAGCTGCAGTTATCATGGTCTGATTTTTGTGCAGTGCACCAATAAGCTAGAAAGTGCGGGAATTCGTTTAGTTGATAAAGTTATTGAGATGTGATATTCATTATCTATGGTTGGTTCAAAGTATACATAAAGAAGAAAACTGAAAGTGAGAGTTGATAATTTTTTGCACAAAATTTCACTTTAGACGGATACTATTCGTTTAAAGTTGTAGACGGGTCAAATATGTGACCACTTACATAATAAGACAAACAACAAATGAGATGGTGGGGGTTATTATTTATACAAAAATGAGATTATTTGACTCGTCTATATCTTTAGACGGATATGCCCGTCAACAATGAGACTAATTGATTTTTTTTGAATGATCAATTTCGCAGAAAGAGCATCTAAAATTTTGTGTTTGGCAGGAGTTTAGGACAAAAGTAGTGTTATATTGCTTTGAAGGAATGAACGATTAATAAGGGTGGTGATGTGGTGTATGTGGCAGGAGTTTAGTAGATGAGAAATCATTATCTAAGTTACTCCTATTTGGGTATGTGGTGTTAATGATTAGCAAAGGGCTTGAAAAATTCGGCCAATAAGAAAGTAGTATCGCTAGTGTTAATAGTTTGTGTTTGAATTAGTTCTATTAATCATACTACTCAACTACTCGAATCATCATCATCATCATCATGTGTTTAGTGGACTACAACTTGTGTAATGATTTCTAAAGTTTTATCAATTTATCCCATCGTATTGGTTGTTTGATTTGTTATTGAATATTGACCAAATGTGGTGTAGAGCTGGTCAACCATGCGGGCGGGCTCGCTGGGGTGGGTCAGGTGGCACGTCGGGTCAGTAATTGTCAACCCGGCCTGAGGAAGGGTGACGGGTCTAAGCGGGCTGGATTGGGCCAATTCAAGCTCAACCTAGAATCGGCGAAAGGAACTTTGGGGCGGCCGAGAGCGGACCGGGAACAGGTTAGAGTTGAGGCAGGCTCAGGGCGGGCCAGGTATGTTTTGCCAAACTCGGGCACAGCCCGAGGTAGAGGTTGGGTGGGGTTGGGCTGTTTTCGACCCGAGGAACTGGCCGGTTACGGGTGGACTAGGTCAGCCCGCTTGTTTGACCAGCCCTATGCGATATCGTACTTACGCATAGAGCCCATAGAGTCGTCCTTTGGCTATTCTCGTATCTTATATGAGATCATCTTATCGATTCTTTTTTATTCTACGAGACCGTTTTATATATAAATTACATATACTTCTTATACATGTGAATTACAAACATCATTTTTTATAAACCATTGCATTTTCCACTCGTGATACAAAAGTGGTTTTTATACAACTCCCCCGAAATATTTTGGTAATTCCGATACCTTTCATTTTAATTGAGGGAGTACTTGCTTATTGTCTCAATCTTGTCTCTCTTTTCAAACAGACATAAAATACTCATCACATACATCAAACAACATTTTCGCCTTTCCGTTCCCGTTTTCCTTAAAACAATACACACGCAAGAACCATGAAGATTAAGAAGCGGCTCAAATTAATCAACTCTCATTTAGCTTCCAATGCAACGTTTATTTAAATGTCACCATGACAATTAGTCCTAACATCTTCCTCATTTGAGAGGAGGTTAGTCATGAGGATCTCATGCCTTGTATTTTACCTTATAATCTTCATTGCCTCTTCTAATTCATCCTCACTCGCCACATTTTCACCTCCTTCTCCACCACCACATGTCTCACGGCGGACATCTCCCAAACATTTGGTTTCGAATAAGGCGAGCATGACATCCCCAAGCGCATCTCCGGTCGGGGAATTAGCAAATGGTAACAATGTAGTAGAAGAGGCTGATTATGGGTACTGGAATCCACAACCTTACTCTAACAGAAACCATGCTGCTCCTATTCCACATACTAAGGTATCGAATTAGGCAATGCTCTATGGTGTAATCACCAGCAAACTGCCCGTAGAATAACGTCTGCTTGTATGATCACCCGAATAACTTATATAAGACAGTCGTTTCCATACAAGCAAGTCATTTAATGTTATATTCTTCATTCAGTAATAGGATTATCGGCTTGGTTGTGTGTACACGACCGTCTCATGCAAGTCTCAACTCTCAATGGATCACCATAAACATTGCTATATTACAGCAACATAATGAACAAAGAGTAATGTCACGAGGCAATCAGAACAAAAGTTATGCTGCTTATGTAATCTGAAGCTCAAAGTCTTGACAAAAATGTACAGAATACTGAATACGGTGTCATTTTCTTAGCAATTCGATTGAAAACATATACAGTATATCAAGTGTAAACAAGTAAACTATCTGTAATAAAGGATATCTCAGGAGTGATTTTACTTAGTGAACAAAACTTGTAACCAAGTGGTGTTAGTCTAGTGGTAGCTGGGTTAAACCTTGAAACTTGCAGAAATGCAGGAGTTGAGAGGTCCCAGGTTCGACTACCAGCTGGGGCGATGACCACTTGGCCACTGCAGCCCCCAAAAGGGGTGGCTTACATGGTCCATGTGGTGGTGCGGGAATGCATGGGCCCGGGGG
>JAYMSF010000874.1:0-13631 GCA_036897335.1 Silene vulgaris | reverse complement strand
ACAAATTCATTAAAAACATTATAATTTAATTCTCTTTGATTAGTTTTTTATTTCAATTTTTTTTGTTTCATATCAAGATAAAATAAAAAATATTAAATATTAATGAGTTGAAAATTTAAAAAATATAAATAATACACTAGAGAAATATTAACTGTATATATACCGCGCAATTGCGCGGGATCTATACTAGTTTCAAATAAACTGTCTCATTTATAACAATAGTAGTATACCAATATGGTAATGTTTCCCTAGTTTTTAACCACCAACATTCATCTTGATTCTATTACGCTTATCTTCGGAGAGAGTCGCAATCAAACGGTAATGTTTAAAACATCCTAATCGATCCTCTAAACAAGAATGATAGTTTCGAAGTATTAAGGTTTACACACTATTAGCAAATGGGTAACAAAATTGTAAAATGAATCAAAGAAGGGTGAGACGTAAGAGGCGGGGAGTAACGTTGGTTAGTCTCAATCCCCATACGTTTTTTGTCCCTATGACCAGTTTTGGAGGCCACACGAACAAAATGAGTCTCCAAAGTCAAATATATTTTTGAAATTCTTTGTTCATACTGTATTAGGTGACTAGCAAATTCCAATGTAGGTAAGATTTGAATATTAAGACCATAATTGGGTAGATAATGTAATAATAAATAATAAATATTTGAAAAAATTGTCGACAACTCCTCAACAAGCATTTCGGAGTCCGGACACTACATGACTAAGAAAATACCAGTATCACAAATTACGGAATAAGATTGTTGCATGGTGTCTACCAAAATTAGTTTTCGTCAAAATAGTGGATTGGACGGAATTTTTAGTAGGCTTAAGGTGAAGACGGTAGAGATGGTATGCGGTAGTATTAAGAAAGTTGGCGGAGTTTTGTTAGTACACAAGGTCGGTGGACAAAGGATGGTCGAGGACTCGAGGCGGTGTCACCAATCACCATGTGCAGAGGGTACCAATATTATCACCTCTGGGCTCTGGCCATTGGAACCTGCGTAGAAAGCTTTGCTCAAATGCTCCGGATTCTTTCTCGAATCACACCATCGACGCTCAATTAACATGCTGCGCCTGCGTGGCTCTATAACTTGCTTAAGACCGATTTTCCTAGACCACAAAGGCAAATAATCCTCCAAACGTGAAGTAATACAATCATTATAACTTGTAAAAAAATAAAGATTCCAAAGATTAAAACACGTGACTTGAGTTCGAATTTAGTCTGCATCGAAACTGCACTTCCGACTCCCCTTCACACCTGAAAAACATGATCAAAACGCTATCAATCTATCATAGCCACCGCATCAAAGTTAGTAAAGGTTCCAGTAGTATCCTACAACAAGCATGTCCTGACTAAGCCTGTTTCAGCATTTCAGGCATATCAAACTAATAATCTTCGTGGGAGCACCCATGGCGAGGGAACGACACATTGTTACCTACAATGGTCATCCAAGTTTACACCACTTCAAATAGCGAATCAAAAACAAGATAAACCGACTCAACAAGACAAAAACTGCAAATCCAATGCAACTCTATATCAAAATTCAAATTCTCTTCTCTGATGACAGTAATTGGAAAAAAAAATAGTGACACACTGAGCTAGACTGTCACCTAGCTCTGCTAGCTCACACTAAATCTATAATTATATACTCCGTAGTAGCCAATCATTAACACAATAGACTGAACTCCAATCAACTATTGAGGCACTGCATATAAAATGACAGTAGTTTCTACACCAAAACTACTAGCCATACAGCTCTACAGTATGAAAATGAATGCTGACGTCTTGAATTTTCAAAGTCACTGAGATGTGCTATTCGTGACCTAAATTTGAAAGTTGGCAACATCAAAACCGCCCTTGTGGTTCTCTTTACCCACAAGAAAACCAAAAAAATATACAATCCACGAGCAACCGGCATACCCAATAGGAAAACCTTGAGGATTGTATACTTGTATGACTAAATTCATTTGAACACCTGGAGTATTTTGAAGTATTTATCCCCATGAAACTAGATACCAAACTTTTCGACACCGGGGCAATTATGACACAAATGAGAAACCATAATAACCTGAGCAGTGAGCCTGTGACTCACAGGTCAACGGACACATTATATATTACGAGCAGCATAACGGTTTGCATCAATAACTCGTGACAAAAGCATAACAGTTTGCATCAATAACTATGAATATTCATAAATCTCACAGATTCAGTCCGAATATCATACAAATACACACTATATATTACGAGCAGCATAACAGTTTGCATCAATAACTCGTGACAAAAGCAACAGTTTCATATGGCAGACGTTCGTTCAGAAAAGAAACAATTACTCTCTTGATTTATAATGTGCCCTAGATTTCCAGATTCTGAAACTTTCAATCATGTTTCGGGCCATATTTTCAAACAGGTGAAATACTGAAACCCCATAGTATACACACAAAGACCATATCAATGTTTGTACAAGTAACTTCCAAAGAAAAAACATGAAACAGCAAGTGATATGTATCTAAGAATGTACAGAAAAGTCAAGATCTGAACAACCTACTGTGACCACTGTATGACTGAATCTAGGATGGAAAAAGATCTGGACTTTTCTTTGGAAATAAATGAACTTGGATACCCTAGTTGGTATACTCTTCTAGAAGTCCTTATTTACTTTTCGAGTTTTTGTAGCGGACACCACATGATTTACACCGACATTACTCTACTGCCTCAGAGGCTCAAACAAATTCCGGAATAAGGGACACCAGTGACTCACATTTCACACCACATGATACGTTCACTAAAAATTTACCTTCAAAGAAAAAACTTAAATTGGAAAAACTATTGATGCGTGACATGCGTCATGAAATCAGAAAAATAAATACTTGTGCTTGGATTTAATGTGCAACTACGACTAAATCGGAGACTCATAAAATGTAGTATATCTCTGCCAGAGGAAAACAGAACATTTTCAGGAAATGCAATCAAAATTTTGATAGTTTTATCAAACTCCAAAGGGAACCATACCACGGTTGTCGGAAGTTGGAATTATCCTTGCATCGAGTCCTCGACAGCATGTTAGCGTATCATTTACTCCAAATGTCCAATAAATTTCAGGGCCCTTGTCGTAGAAACATAAAGCTTCTATTTCCTTTGTACACAGTTTCCATACGATCTTTCGAACAAGAAACTCAAAAGAAATTGGAATTTGGAAATATATCAAAAGTTAGCCAAACTAAACCTACATTGAAAAGTCCTGCCATGGCGCCTGTCGTTTCTATGTCCAAATGATCTCTCTCGAATTAAATTTTGAAATAAATTTCGAGAAATACGTAAGCTTGTAGGGAACAAAGTCCTTTTTAAGTTCTGTGATCCGCTCATCCACAGGAGCAACATTTTCAAAAAAAAAAAATGGATTCCCAAAAGGAGAATCAAATGGAAAAAAGCAGCAATAAACAAGAACTATACTTTGATACTGCATACAACTTCAAAATTATCGAAACCAACAGAAGTATACCTTTCTTAGTTTCTTTCCAGAAGTAGCAGAACATATATTCATCAAATCATACAACTTTCGGCAACTTCATATGGTGTACAGCAAACAGCTTATCAACACCCCTCGACACAATAGTGCAGAATTGCATTTTACAACTTTATATGGTGTGGTGCGCACCATACACCTTAACAAATTCCCTATAACAGGATACTGGATAGTGCAGTATTACATTTGACAACTTCATAAATCTTGCACTAAGTCTTACTCACAGAGTCTTGACCCTGTAATTATTTTCAGAATCCTTAGTAGGTAAAAATTGGCATTCACTTTGCCCACAATTTTTCACCATTAACTAAGACAACCACTAGTCCACTACCATCAATGTTTATAAAAGAAGTAGCTTGCAGAGAAAAAACTCGAAACATATATGGAAATGCATTTAAGACTGTCAAAGAAAATCCAACACGTCTAAGGGGGCTGGCATAATGACTGTATGGCCAAATTTACGGTAAACAGGTAATAAAATCTTACTGAAGAAACTTTTATGAAGACAAGAGTTATCATATAAGACCATTGTCGATGTCCTCTACACCTCATTTATCAAGGTATTGTAACGTCGTACTGTCGTAGAACAATATTACAGGATAATTACTGATACAAAAGAGCATAATCAAACAAATATCATAAATTATCGCATACAGGCGATACAGCTATCAATGGCTAGTACTACAGTAACCTGGATTCGAAAGTATCGAAACCAAACAACATTAATTGTCCATATGGGCTCCCTTACACCAAAACAAGAATCTTACTGCATTAGTTAGCCTCAAAGTTTACAAATCAAGTAAATAATAGTAGTAGAATATAGACCACTTCTATATACTCCTAAATCATTCATAGAATATTTCAAAAAGTTGACTAAGCTTTAACAAGGAATTTCATTGGCATAACATAGAATAATCCAAATAAAGCATATATCATAAATTCATAATATACCCTCACAATTCTAATTCAAGCATATATTGACTTCAACCTCGAATCAAGCATCAAAGCATCTCAAATATTCTCTCTGTCTCGATCATTTATTATTTACGTTTTCCTTATTTGGGTGTCTCCGTCATTTTAATCACAAGACATAAATATTACCACAATAACTAACATCAAGAATTGAATTAAACCGATTTCGCAATATCAATTAAACAAAAAAACGTAGATCTAATTCAACTTACGAATCAATTATCAAACTAAGTCTTCTCAATTGCAAGATCTTCCAAGATAATGAATAAATCCTTAACAAACAATCATTTAAACAAAGAAACAAACACTTAAATCATTCAAATCTTAGCTTCAAAAAACAAAAACACATAATTATAATGTTATCAACAAATCAATAGAAATAAACATCGATTCGAAGCAGCCGTGGAGCTAGGGAAGCTAGCAGAGTCACCCTGAATAATGAAAACATTAAAACTATTAGTTAAAACTTTCGATAAGTTTTTCCGTCTCAATCATTTGTTTACCTTTCGATAAAAAACGGAGTGAATACTTAGTTTTCCGTCCCGTAACTAAACAACCTGGTTCCGCTACTGATCAGAACAAAAACAAATCACCGCAGACTCGAATTCAGTTGATGCAACGCGGGAACAGCAAAATCTCACCAACCACCACGCCAATTAATAACAATAATCTCCGGTGAGCTAACGCCGTCGGCGACGGCGATGAGAGAGAATTTTATCCGGCGGCGGTGGTGGAGGACGGCGGTTCCCGACCTGCACCAAGCGAATCAGAGAGTGCGGTAATAATAACGGAAAAGCTTTAGTGAGTCTTCTGAGAAACGGTATCTCCGAAGTTTTATGTCCGGAGAAAAAGAAAGGAGAGAAGAGGGAGAATGTGAATTTGTGATATGTGGAGATATGAAGCAGCTGTTGGATACCTGGAGGAATGAAATACCTGGATATAAGAATAAACTGGTATTGCCAAATTTGACACGTATACTCGTTTAGTTCCTTACCTAACATATTATTTTCAAAAAAAGAAAAAAATAAATTGAGACAAATTGGAAAAATTGTGAATTGGATGGAAGGTTAGTTCATACTCCCTCCATTCAACTTCACAAGGTCACTTTCTTTTTTCACGTTTGTAAAATCATGTTTTACGCGATAAATATCTTTAGCTAGGTATTTGTAAAAATTATAAAAGTTAGATATTTTTATTGTACTCGTAAAGACGAATCAAACAAGATCCCACTTGAATATATTTTCACTTATGTATTGAAAGAAAATTGCGATTGAAGGTTCATTTGTAAATAGTGTCAAAAAACCAATATGGTAGAGTGGAGTTGAAGGGGGGAAGTAAATAGAATAAATTGGGTATGAATGATGAAATTACTCATCAAGTTCATTTTTAAAATAGAAAAGATAATAATTGAGTGAGACATTTCAAAATGAAAAAACAACAAATAACCGGGACAGAGGGAGTACAAGGTATGTAATAACGGGTAATAATATACGTAATCCGTAAATGGGGTAAGAGATGGAAAAATAGGCGGAAGTTGGAGAGATGAGGTGGGGTTTATTAGGGTAGGGGGTAAATGAATGAAAGGGGGATTGATTAGCTAAAAGGGAGGTTGAGTTAGGTGTGGTTGGGGAGTGGGACCCAGCAGAAAGAGAGAAGGCCATGCGGTCAAGTAGGCAACCGCAGACCTCTCCCCGTGTTGGGCTGGGCCGTCACTGTCACCCTCACCCTCCCCTCTTTATTCGGATCTTACCCTCTCCACCTCCTCCTTTACCTGCCTCCCTCTCCTCCATCTCTCTCTACCACCGCTCAGATCCACATTTCTTTTTCCTCCTTCCTCAATGGCTGAGACTTCCTCCATCCAACACCACCCCAATCCTCTTCCACTATCCCAACCCGAACCTAAGCCCGAGCCATCTGCATCTCCATCTTCCTCTCCCTCTCCCTCTCCCTCTCGTCAATTGATCCCCATGGCGACAGCCACGTTGACCCCGATGGCGGCGGCGGAATCTGATTCAACCGACTACGAGAGCACCCCCATCCCCATGGCTATCCCTATGGGTGTCCCTATCGTCCTCCCTCCCGTTCGCCGTCTCCCTCCTCCCTGCTGGACTCCCGACGAGACCTCCGTCCTCATCGACGCCTACCGCGACATCTGGTTCTCTCTCCGCCGCGCCAACCTCCGCGCCAACCACTGGCAGGATGTTGCCGATACCATTCATTCCCACTGTCCCCACGTCCACCCTCCTAAAACCGCCGTCCAGTGCCGTCATAAGATGGAGAAGCTCCGTAAGCGTTACCGCGCTGAACTCCTCCGTGCTAAGTCCATCCCTCACCACCGCTTCTCCTCTTCCTGGGTCTACTTCTCCAAGATGGACTCCATCGACAAGTCCACGGCCGACAACAACAACAACAATAACAACACCTCCGCTGCCGCTTCTCTACCGTCCCCTCAGCCTCTCTCTTCTGTTCCCTTTGCTGCTGCTGCTCATGATGAGCATCTTACGCCGCGTACTTACACTCAACCCAGGCCCACTCCGTACCCTACTCAGAGGTTTCCAACTCCCCCTTCTCACTCCCACTCCCACCGCCCTCCTCCTACCTTTGCTCCTGATTTTGATCATTCCCCTCCTCCTAATCCTACTTATGCTTTCAACAATAATTATGCTGCTCCTCCTCCTACTAAATCCGCCTACACTTCCAACTACGGGACTCCCCACTATAACAACGCCGCCTCTAGATTTGTCAACACCCATGATGATACTAACACTGGATCTGCTGGACCCTCTGGTATGGGATTGGAGATGGATTATGTGAATGCCGTCAGTTCTAAGAAGAAGAGGAAGATGATGATGAGTAACGGAGGAGTGGAAAAGAGGAACAAAGGGGAGGACTCCGGGGGCATGGAGATGGTGCAGGCCATCAGGATGTTAGGTGAAAGCTTTCTCAACATGGAGAAGATGAAGATGGATATGATGAGGGAGACTGAGCGTCTCCGCATGGAAATGGAGATGAAGAGAACTCAGATGCTTCTCGACTCCCAGCATCGCATCATCCAGGCTTTCGCTAAAGGCTGGACTGATGCCATCACTGACAACAATGACCACCCTGATGCAGCTTCCTAATGCAATGCAATCCCCTTGCTACTAAGTAATCAACTCCCTACTTGTCCTAGTTTAGTTTTATGTTCCTTGATGGATTTCGGCATTTACCCCCATTGTCTATACAATGCAACTTCTAATGTATTTGCATGATTTGTCAGCTCTTAAACTTTAATCTTGGAAATGCTTCACTTTGTGTAGAATTGCTGTTATTGTTTTAGAGAATAGGCCTTTCGTAGCTCTAATGTGTAACCGATATTACTTCACTTACTCTTATCTAATGTACACATTCGTCCTTGCCTGTTACCCTTTGTCTGCACTTGCCCTTTTGCTCGTCTTCAAACCTGATACCACCACTTCAACCTCAAATTTGATTAAAAAATGCATTTATGCATCAAAGATTTGCAAATTCAATACTTCTTTATTTCAGCACTTGAGTCCACCCAAATGCGAGCATGCAGTACAGTACGCCTTTTACAATCATTCATACACCAAGAATTCAACAAAAAGAAGAAAATGGCCAGAAAATGTTGGCAAAGAACGCAAGACACGACATCCAATATACAAATACAAGGCACACTTAATGACCTCAGTGTTTAGAAGAACGAGACTACAAAGTACCAAAGAGGATAGGCCAACAAAAGAAGAATGCCAAGCGTGTTTGATAATCCATTAGCCTTTGTGAATGATTTCTTGAAGCCGCCAGAAGCTCGTACGTGTTCTTGTAACAGATAACACCCAATCACCAAGCACACTGCTGCGCCAAGTGCAGTGCCCCGCACCGTTTCCGCAAGCAAACTAGGAGCCACTACTATTATCAGAATTATGGCACCTGGCAATTCCAGCCAATCTACAGTAGCAACAAACAAACAAGTCTTAGTCATAAACTCATAATAAAGAAACAAGACCCTGTTCTAGCAAGCCAAAATCATCTACTCAACAGACAACAAGAGAATCTCAGTATCTAGCACTTGAATAACCATACGTCACTCCAATTAACATTGCCTTACATGACGGGAATGGGTCGAATAACAAAGACTTAGATGTATACCAGGGAATTGTTTTGGGAAGAAAACGCGCAATACAACTGCAATGAAAGCAACCCACATTCCAATCTCTCCCCTGCATTACAATCCAAAAACAGTAGGGGTATATCAGATATAACAATGTGGAATGTAGCTGGTTTACTGGGATTCATCGTAACCTCACCTGAGGAACATAAATGGAAGCCATGGAAGACTGAAAAAGATGTACGGCACTAAGAGTCCAGTAAGAATATTTGTCTTCCAGTTTGTGTGGTCCAGTATGAGCAAGTATCTGCAACAGGAGTAGGAGAGTAAGGATGTTCAATATCCATCTTTTAACTGCTTCGCCGCTCAAAACAGCTAGACCGTTAGGAAAAGCGGACGCAAATGATAAATGATTATGCCATTATTACTGGATTCTCAACAACAAACAATTCTATATGCCTCAATGGTTAAATCACGATGTGCCAGGAGTCTCTTGAACTTGACCAATTTGTCTACACATCATTCATATGCTTCTTTGATGACCAGATTATAAATCATCAGTGGTAAATAAGTAATGAACTAATAGCACAGTATGCCTGACTAGAGTTAAGATCATGAAAATTTTGATTAACAATTGACAGGGCAAAACATGGGTTTTTGGTTGAGATTGTTCTACTTTCTACGTCTAAACCACAACTCCCTGAGATCACATGTTCAAATCTTCTCTTAATAAAAAAGACTGAAATTTCAACAGATGACAAGGTGAATCTGCGTGTTCAACATATTAATAATCAACAACTTGTTGAATAAAACGTATTAATAATCAATAGTATAGAGGAAAAGATGCAGCATCAGCCCAAGTGATAGCAGTCGAGAAATTTAAAAAAATGACAACGAGATGAGCTCATGAGCCTTTTACAGTTAGATAAACCCATTTAATCAACTACACAGTTGAGCACATAAGAAAAACACCCATCATAATTCTGGAGAGTAAGAATACAAACATAGCAGCAATAGAAGCAAGCCATTGAAAGAAAAGAGTGCCGACACCCAAACTGCCAAGCTTGATGGTGTGAGCAGCAAGCTTCTTTGCATAATTTGTTATGTCATTATTATTCATCTCATCATTTGAAGTTGCATCTGCCGTCTTCATCCTTAAAAACTCCACCTGCTTCATTTTTTTTCTTGATCCCTGGAAGAGAAACTGTAGATCTAGCTTATTTGGGAGTTTATGCACTAATAAATTATATCATGTGATCTGTGGATATCCTGTTTTGCCCTCCTGTGAAATGGTCTCATCCTGCTGAGTCAACTAGTTACACACCTGTACAGACACGAATGCACCATTAGTCCATTTATTTATTCCCACCTAGAGATTAAGTTTAGTTTATTCTGAGGATTCATTCATTTCTCCAATAATTGTCAAGCAAAATCACTTGTTCTAAGATATTATTCCCTTCATCTTCTCGATTGATCCCCCATTTTTTCAATGCCCCCTCACAAATATCGGGACTGAGGCCAAATGAAAAAGATGGATGGAGTATTATTAACTTAACAGTAGTTGAATTGTCCCTATATTATTTTGGTCATGCCACGTATCGGTAGAGTTAATACAAGGCAAAGTTAAGGGCGGTCATGACATGAACCATATTACAAATATTCAGCTAATAAGTTGGCAGGAGTAAGCTACTTTACGAGCAATTGTGTTAGAAAACATTTGAGGCTGCCTACATCGGCTCATATACATCTCATAACAAATCTTGTTTTGTGCAGGTCAATTTGTCCAAAAGTTGTTCAATCAATTTTGCCTCTATCTTATGACCATCTTGAGTTACACTTTTGAGGTAGTCACCAACGACTAGGTTGTTACGATAGATGTGTACTCCAAGTGAACTGGCACCTTGGGAGATGTTTGAGAATGGCGTGATAACACAACCTTTTATATACCCGATTATGCTTCATAGCAATTTTTAAATGATTCTGACACACCTCTCTCATGAAGTTACAACTGTGTATTAATTACAACCTTGAACTAAAGTCATGAACCCCTAGTCCCTTACCTTCGGGAATGTCTTAGAATAGGGTGAGACACTAGTGTAAGTGTGTAACAATGTTTGTTTACCCATATGAATGATGTTTCTTGATAGTTTTCAATTGATTCAACATTTGAACTGGAAGCTGTCGCGAGTGTGTATTATAACCTTCAAATTCGGTCATAAAGCTCTGTTTTGAGTGACGTGTCTAAAAATGTCGAATTTCATCAGCAACCAGGGTTGTCTCATCTGTTTGTAACTCCAGAGTCATGTAATTTATGTAGAGTAGTCTTAGAATCAGTGATGTGCAAAAGTGAATCCAAAATGCATTGGAGGTATCCGTGATGGATTATTGGGGTCAATACATAGCAGTGATCTATTTGAAACACTCCTAAGTCCTACCCCTCACAAACTAGAAGTAAATACTAATGACACCTCATACGTATGATATTGTTTACGAAGGACACACAAAATCACACAACGCTAGCAGTAGCTGATTTAATATAATGAAAACTGTTGCGAACTTGATTTCAAAATGTAAACTGAAGAGAAAAAGGGCTGCGTCAGAATACCTGATACATCTTGTCTGCCAAGGGCATCACTCCTTGTAATGATCTCAACTCTCAAATCAATGGAGTTTATGTTTCCTCAGGTTTTAAAAAAAAAAAAGATGGCTAGAAGGACATTATGTTTGAGCAGCATTTCCACTATCCCCAACGCCATCAATCAGAGAAATACTGGCCGTGTCATCTGGAGTGATACCACTATCTACCATTTCTTTTAGGAGCTCTTCAGCATGGGTGCCTTGCTTATTTTTACGCAAGCCTTCAATTAGGGAATTGTAAGTAAGAAGAGTGGGATTAAAACCAATGGCAGTCATCTCATCCCGAACCTTAGGTGCATCTTTAAAGTCACGTCTCTTGCTAAATCCCGTAATAAGAGTGTTGTAGCTAATATGATCTGGCACAATCCCCCTTGCCCTCATTTCGTCAAGAAGTTTCCGAGCTTCTTCAACCTTACCTTCCCTGCAGAGGCCTTGCATTAGGATGTTGAATGTAACTTTGTCAGGAGAAATATTTCTTGTGTCCATGTCTGTCAGGATAGAAAAGGCAGGTTCCACACTCCCGTTGGCACAGTGGGCGTTTATGATGGTGTTGAACATGACAAGGTCTGGCATGACAAGACCATCCTTGATTATGTTGTGAAACAAAGCAGCAGCCTCCCCCAGCCTCTTAGATTTCCCCAAGACATATATAATAGAGGTGTAAGTAACCTTTGTAGGGCGGATGCCTTTTGTTGTCATCTCATGATATAGCTGAAAAGCCTTAATGGGTTTCCCCCTGTGACAGTAGGCATTGATGAGAACGTTATACGTAATGGCATCAGGCTTTATACCCTTGTCTCCCATCTCCTTGATGAGCTCATCAGCATCATCATTCTTGCCCTCCATAAACAGCTGGTGTATCAACATATTATAAGTGGACAAGGTGGGGACAATACCAGTGCGAAGCATCTCATCCCTTTTAAGAAAGGCCTTGTCTAACTGGCCGACATTACAAAAGGCGGAAATAAAAGCATTGTAAATGAGAGCAGAAGGCTTGAAACCAGTTTGGAGCATATTATCGAAAACGAGGAGAGCATCATCAAGCAGACCGTCGTCTAAGAGGGCAGTAATAATAGAATTAAAAGTAAACGAGTCAGGATGAATACCCGACTGCTTCATCTGAGCGAAAACGATAAGAGCACGGTCAAGCATACTCGAAGAGCAGAAGGCATGAATAAGGGTATTAAAAGTGAGAAGATTAGGTTTACAGCCAGCCGATTCCATAGAGGCTAGAAAATCCAAAGCTTTGTTGAACTTAGCCTCCTTACAAAGCACATAAATCATGATATTAAAAGTCTGAGTATTAGAAGTAATGTTGAGCCTAAACATGTCGGCATACAAAACCCAGGCCATCTGAATGGAATTCAATATAAGAAAAGAAGAGAGCATATGATTGCAAGCTTCAATGTTAGGCAACATACCTTGCGTTTTCATCATGTTATAACAAATGAAAGCCTCTCGGGGTTTTTTAATCAGACACAAACCCCTGATCCAATAGTCGAAGCAGAGGGTAGAATCGTCATTGAGTTGGCGGCGGGCATGTTGTAAATGGCGGAACACATCGGCGGGATTGGGATTGGGAATACAAGTAGAAAGAATGCGTAGAACGAGGTTGAGAGCGGGTTTAGGGGAATTGAGGCGGGAAAGGATGACGAGAGCGAGGGAAGAAGAGGGAGCATCGAGAAGAGGAGGAGGAACAAGTTGGAGGAAGTTGGAAAGGTAGAGAGGTTGGGAATGGAGATTGAGGAGAGATTGGGAGATAAGAGAAGGAGTGAGAGTTGGTATAAGTGGTTTGATGAGATGCCATTCTGAGTTTTTGATTAATGTTTCAAGAGAACTACTCATACTGCTACTGCTACTGCTACTGGTAGTGGTGAATGGTGCAGATGCAGAGAAGGAAGACAGAGATGACAACTTGAAATGGCGCCTGCAAATGCACAAAAGCTTCATGGCGGACGGAAGGACGGAAGCACACAATGAATGAATGTGTGAATGAATGAATGAGGGTATAATCAATCAATCGTGGTTGGATTACTTGGATTAATGAGACTTGAACATTGTGTGTGTATTCATATTTAGGTTATGTTGGTGTTGCCTCATTTGGGTCATTTTTAAGATGGATCACCTTATAATTACAAATTGCTTGGAAAACTAATCTAATTAGGTAACCTACTCGCCAAAACTCGTCTCATTTCACTAACTAGTACGGAGCACTGTCAAATAAATTGGGTCATAAACTCATAATACACAAGTTGATATGAATAGGGTCAAAAAATAGTTCTTAACGCTTCTTTTTTTCTATCATTTTTTTAAAATCAAAAAATTATTATACAAATAAAAGTCAAAGGATATTTAATATTATATTAAAAGTTTAATCATTTTGCTGAAACA
>JAYMSF010000873.1:0-13634 GCA_036897335.1 Silene vulgaris | reverse complement strand
GAAAGGATGGGAGAATCGTTCCGCCGGAGACGAGCTAAGAACCCGCCTCATCTCCGGCGGACAGCCGATCGATAGAGGAGCTCAAGTGTTAGGAGTCGGCGGCTGTATGTGGTGGAGCAGATTTAGGTTAAAATTTGGGGGTTTTTTGGGAGCTTTTTAGCTGGAGAGAGAAACGCTTTGGTACAGTTATATTCTCGCTATTATAGTAACAATGAGTTTTATACTTAAATATCTAATGAGAATATGTTGTCAATCTTATCATATTAAGATTATTAACATGTACCCTTATGACACATTTTAGAAAAACACTTCATTTATTTAAGTTAAAACATTATTAAAATCCAATCAATTTCCATAAACTCCAAACGCACAATATTGACCGGAATTACAAACTACAACGTTGGCATCATTTCCTTTTGTTGACCGGAATAATCTTCCTTTCTTCAATTTTGTATCACTGCAATAAATAAATAAAATACAGGTTTGGCTTTAAAACCGACCAACTATAATAATTTATGAAAAATAAAAAACAGTCAATAAAATGTATAAATTATTATAATATATGGGTACACGAGGCACGACGATCTTATTTCGAAATTTAAGGAAAAAGAAATACTCATAAGACGAGACTGTCTAAGTAGTTCTTAATGTTACTTCAAGACTCTTCAACTTTTAAATGCCTACAAGATTGCAAAACATGAACAAAGATAACTAATCCTCGACTTTGTGATCATGGATAAACGATTTAATCCGTTGATTGATGATAATAGCCTCATTATCCATATAATTAGAGATATGGAAGCTATGTCCTCTGTCTCTATTCTCCAATAATTCAACCTTCCCTTTCCACCCACAATTCTTAAGCTCATCTACATACCTCACCCCTGCATTCTTCAACCCATCATTCTCGGCCACGACAACCAGGACCCGGTCACACTGGAGTCCGGCTAGATCATGCTTAGCGGGCTTCATCCTGGGATCCCTTGGCCCATCATTTATAGGACACATGTACATCCACATTTTGTCATCCTCTCCGAAGTAAGGATGGACCAATATCATTCCTTCTACTTTTGAGTCCCTTGGCAGGCCTTTGTTCTTCACATTTGTCATCATGGTATGGCAAATGTTTGCTCCGGCTGAATTTCCTCCGATGAAGATCCGTTTAAGATCTGCAAAGTCGCGTATCCAAGGCTCACATGGACCTACATTGATTAACAGTTAGGATGAGATGTAATTCTAAGATGAACTAAGTTCATTAAGCTATGTTCAAATATTGATACGACGCATTTAAGTTGATCATCCATATTCGTATGATTTTATAGCTAACTTATTAACCGGAAAAGTGATTTGAGTAGCCTTATTATAACATAATGCTATACTGTTGTTTATACAAAATCGTCCTTATAATTCCTTTTAAGTTGAGAACAAGGCCCTATGGAGTCTGTACCCAGAACAGATGCGCTTCCCAGATTGCACTACACCTCGTTTTACCCTTCCGAAGCTAGCATATATATATATATTTACTTGATCAATCAAGAACCTAACAGAACTCACATACCCTCGTTTCATCCTCCGAAGCTTATATATCTACTTGATTAATCAAGACCCTAACCGAACTTGCTTCTCTTTTTTGGAGGACCCTTCACTTGCTTAGAAGTGGATTCGAACCACTGACACATCCAAGTTCCATTACGCTTTACCCTATCATTGTCCTATCCCATCTTAAACCTCTAACCAACTACCCAAAGTCTCATTTGCCTAATTAATTCCTTTTAGCAGGTGACCCGAAAGATGAGCAATGTGAATTTTCAATTTTGTCGAACTCAAAATAGACCCAGCTCAAACTACTGCTCTAAATGACCCGACCTGCAAATCTGCAATATACTGTAAATGTTACATTCCAAATAACCTCACCTAGACGGCTAGACCCGACCCATATAAAGTCAACTCTAGATGCTGGGTTGACCAAAATACCAAAACAGCAGTAAACTTATCTTAAGGCCGATGTAAGCACAAAACAAATTCAGTTGCATGCTTCTAACACTGATGTTGATTATTAACCAGCTATATGAGTTGCTGTAAATCCGTTTAATGCTTACAACGGTCTTAAATAAAAATTTGTGAGAAAACAAAGGGGTGAGCAGTGAATAAAGAGCAAGACCTTGGTTGGACAGAACTGAATGTGGATCAGAATGAGAAGCAACCCAATGTAAAGCAGTCCAAGAGTCGTCGTAGCAAGCAGAAATGCTATGATCTGGAAATTTGCGATATTCAACCGACACTGCAATGATGTTGCATTGGGCCACATGGTTTGCGACCAAACGTGTATAACGTGTCGAGAAAGCCGAAATCATGCAAAACCCCCCGCCATGTACGTACACCATTACCGGCACTTTCTGCTGTGGCAACTGTGGCGGCGGGAGGAAAATGCGAACTGCGACAGCGGAGGAGATTTTGACATCCTTGATTTTGACTCCTGTGACTTGATCATCAGTAGGAGGGACTTTGAGATGATCAGGTTCGTAGGAAGCTAAGATGTGGATGCGACCGTCTTTGAGAACGTTGAAGAAAAGGAACTTCTGGGAGATGTCTTCTTCTTTGTAATCCCATTGGATCTCCATCTCCTCATTGCTGTAATCCATTATTTGGTGGTTTCTTTTGATTAACGATTAGATTATCGAGCATTGGTGGTTATAATTTAAAGTTAGTACTAACTGGTGGTCAACAAATTGTAGAGGGTATTAGGGTAATAATGCTCAATCAGATTATTTAATTTAAAATATTACAACTTGGTCAACAATTTGGCGTGAAGACTATTTTGATAAATGTGCAGGGGTATTTCAATTTTTCAATTGATTCTTGAAATATTTCCGGGGTAAATTGTTTTAGGATGACGATAAAGACTGATTCGAAATCAACACTTTAACACGAGAAAGATTAAATAACATTCCGTAGGAAAAAGGGAAAAAATTTGCATGCAGGTCATTTTTATTGCATTGCAACAATATTCAAAGGCTGAGTGGTAATAATACAGCTATACACAAGAATAATAATAATCAAAAAATTCTTTGCTGTGGTCAAAGGCATTTGTAATGGACTAATGGGATAATCAATTTCCTGCAGTGAGACACTTCACTTGATCATATCACATGGAAAGATCTTTGTCAAAGCATGTGCAAGCGAAACAGAACCTCACCCGAGACGGCCAACCCGTCAATTTCCTCCGACTCCGATCTCGTCTGTTGTAATCAAGTAAAGCTATATCGTTTATCGAACATCATCCTAGCTTCAATTCTTTACATACAGCTTCTATTCCTGGAATTACTCCACCGTTGACGTATTTAATACTATCAGCCCCGGCCAAATCAGTCAGTAGATCAACTGGCTCCACTGCACCCCCATGCTGCAAAAACTTTGTTCTAAGTGCTGTTCCTGTGTCTGTAGACAGAGGATCGTCCTGGCACACTTTTTCCCATATTGTTGCGGTAAAGCATTTGGCATACAAGTAGCTATAGTAACCTACATAATTTGGGTAAACAGGGAAATGTTGTGAATCTAAATGAGTTGCAGGTATATTGATAAACAATCTGACAAACTAAAATCAGATCAGCAGCAGCATTACATGTCTTTGAATCTTGATCCAAAGTTCCAAACTACGATGTGTGAACTTGGAAAGAATTGACATCAGGCACAGAGACCATTAATTAAAAACAGATGTTGTGACATTTTATATAGCATTGCAACAGAAAAGATACATCGCAAATACCACCTACAAATCAATCATATGCAGGTATTCAGTTGTCAAGCAGGCTATTGTTTACCACAAGTGAAGAGGACATGCAATAGAGTCATATGTACCTTAGAAGATGGCAAACATCCTCATGTGATATTTAGACAAAATAGAAGGGAAAACAAGTAAATGGGAATACAGGAAAGACTATGTGAACGGAAAAAAAATCATACCTCCACCGTAATTTAGCAAATGACTGAATCGGGTGTGCCAGTGTGTTCTTTCAACTTGCTTATAACTTGTATGTTGTCTTTTAAGATCCGCGACAATAGAAATAGTGTCTTTAAGGGGACAGTCTTGGTCCCCAAAAAGCTTTTGATCAATCAACGCATAAAATATCTGAATAACAAAAATCAGGGGAATAATTAACTCTTATCAATTCACTTCAGAACATGAATTCAAATAAAGAAAAAGAAAGGATGAAAAATGACATAATCTATCCCATATTCCCATTTATAAACTGTCACCATTTGACTTTGATGGCCAAATGAGACTCCCACTGATGTTTTCTCATAATATAAACTGATTGAACGTAAATACTGGTTTTGATTAATCAATTTCACAAATTTTCCGATTATCTCTAAATAAATATTTGGAGAAGTAGGTCCTCTATTACTACCAAAGTAAAAAAGGTACAATAAATTCGGGATGGAGCCATACCTGACGTTGCAATTCAGTAGCAGCGAACATTGTTCTTGCGCCTTGCATCGACTTCACCAACTTTTCAGGAATGACTTCGCCAGTGGAATAATGTCTAGCGAATTTCTTTAAAAATCGGTAATCCCAAGCATAGTACCTGAACAGAAAAATTCACAGATTGGTTATTGGTACACTACCATTTTAAAACGTGTACAATGCATAAAGCCAAAACATGGAAGTACACAACACGAAAACTTAGAGATGCAAACACCACCGAGTAAAAGAATATAAACAACAGAAGATAAAAATCATCTGATGATTGTCATCCACGGATAATGCTATAAATTGTGTTTGCTACAAACCAGGAGGTCATGCCCTAGTGAAACTAGCAAAGAAAAAATCTGATAAAATTAGAGTTTTCAGGCAGAAACAAACAACCAAGCTAGGCGTCCATGACACCGCCTGAGATAATCTTATTAAGAAAGAGGATGGTTAAGACAACATAATTATTAATTACTCGTAAGCTACACTCACTCGAAAAGATTTGAAGGAGTTTCAGCTAGATCAAGTGCCACCCTGGTTCCTGAAAAATGTTGGTACTCCTACAAGAATTTTGAAAATAATTAACGTTAACAACCATGCGTCAATGCGCATAAAAAGTCTTCCAAAGACAAGTGTAGATAGCTTCCTCACATACCGTCCTAGACAAGAGAGAATGGAGAGCATGTCCAAACTCGTGAAATAATGTTTCCACTTCCCCATGGTTAAGCCTCGTGGACGACGGATCGCTTGAATTGGAAAAATTGCAAACAAGGGCCACAGCCTGCCAAACAGAAAAGAGGCTTATTACAAACAAGAACACAACTTGGCATAACTATTAGGAATATTTTGACTTTGGTGCCCTGAAGTTTGAACAAATTCCACTTTTAAGCCTTGAGGTTTCACAAGTTCCACCTATTGGTGATCTAATGCATAACATCAACAGATTTCATCAAAATTTATGATGGTTTTTTTGACACAATAAAGCTCGAAAAAAAAAACATTAAAGTACATGTTAAATGAAAATTCTCCTAATTCAGAAAAGACAACTTTGATTTTGCTTAAATATATGTACTATCACGGCCGAATTTTGTTGATATAACCCTTCAGGTCAACAAAGTCAAAGATAATCAAAACCTCAAGGCAACAAAGTGGAGCCTTATTACTATTTACCTGTATAAAATATAGAAATGACAACCAAATTGAAGCATTACAGGAAGACAACAAAGCATCAAAAGAATGCAAAAGACGCTAAATAACTGGAAACTGGCTTCACGCTTGATGCTCTACTCTAACTTTGAGCTTTGACAATGGAAGTCATTACTACGTTTGCCTAGTGTAATAAGACAAATTGCATGCAAGAAAAAATGTGATTTGGATGGGCACCATATTACCGAATGAGAAACAGGAATCTCATTTATATTTAAATCTCACGAAATCTATTTTATTGAACATGATCAGATAAAGCTCTCCAAGACATGGTACTAGAGACCGGTTTCAGACCGGTTTATATCTAATACCATGGTCCGAGAACAATGTATAAGATATACCAGATATAGTTACAAACCGGAAGCTGGTATTCTGATTCTGAAATGCGCCGACCCCCTTTAATTGCAAAGTGAGCACAGCCAGTGTATTTGTCCTTTCTTGAATACAAATCAAGATATAAGTATCCCAAATCACCCTGGAGCAAAATGGAAAATCAACATTAAGGATAATATTCATCGACAAGATAAGATAATTAAGAATGAATATTAACTCAAGGTACATGTCCTCTTGTTAGACTAAACATTGCAGCATTGACAGATACCCTGCATTCTAGCACACAGATGCATTGCTAGTTGCATTTATTAACTTTTAAAAATACTTTGATCAAGCTGTCAGCTCAGTTCTTCAAATTTCAAAGACTCTGGTAAAACTGTAGATCAGCTTATAAAGCGCTACATGATCCAAACGATCTCCCCTTGCTAGGTTTTTTGTTAACAGAAGTTCCACGTGCAAAGAGAAAAGTGCAGTTGGATTGAATCTCGTTATCAATTCTCACATATTTGGCATGACAGCAGCTTGAGCTGCAAAAACCCAAGCCAGTTGGAGTATGCATAACCAATAGCCTAAACACAAACAAGACAGTAGAGGCAATGACAAAGCAACTAAGTGTTGCCATTTTTTCGGAAAGACTGAACTACTACTGAAGAAAAAGAAAAGCAGAGAAACAAATTAGAATCTTTTAAACTGACTATATACAATGCTTCCAAAAGGGGATAAAGATGCTCAGCTGATCAGTTTCAAGATCGAATTCCACGTTCATCTTATATATGGCTTAACAGATGATGAAAACATTGCCTAATCGATAATAACAAGCACAATGAGCTAATGGTAAAGAAAAACATAGAACTGTGAGCTAACGTGATATTGTCTGATAGTTTAGTTATGTCAGCAAACATGGAATAAGGACGCTGAAAATAATTCAACTATGTCCACAAATGAGCTACTTGTAAAAGTTAACACCTTCCTGCCTAAAAAGCATTAACTCACAGTTCATTTATCTTTCCTGGAATGATAGATCACATCACTCCGAAACTTAACAACGAATAGTTGATCAATGCTGAACCCTACGGTTCATATCTGATGCTATCATACACATGCAACGAACAACAAAAATTTCCTATCAAATACAGGCATGTACCTCTTCAGGATGGTGAAGTGACATTTTAAGCACATCTGGGTGCCATGATTCACCTGGTGCAAGAGGTATATTGTGAAAGGTAGCCCCAAACAAAGATTCCACCAGCAATTTCAAACCTTTAATACATTGTACCAATGGGAAATATGAAGAAATTACCTGTACATGGGACATAAGAATCTGCTTACTACCAAGTACCAAGTAAAATTGAATTTCGAAATCAAGATAGTTATATGAAGAAATTGAACATTAGATGATTTTATCAGAGTTTAGTAGCTAGTAGAATTTAAATGAAAGCGCAAAATAAAATACTTACTGAAGAATCCAAGTCATAGTTAGAAGCCTTAATCATTGCAGAGAAGTATGTTTCATCCCAAGGCTCTAGGTCATCCAACATTTGACCAGTCTTCCCTCTCTTAAAATCCCGGAGTCTTCTAAATTCCTACCACATCAGAGAAGTGACTGATTAATCAGCAGAAATTTCCTCTAGAAGCTTAGTTTGGTCTATAGTATTCAATGATATTATACTCGCACTCTAGTCATATTTCTCTGGCTAAGTTTGAGTCCCGTCCTTCCAATAAAGAAAGAGTTAGAACGGAAAACCGAAGCGGATCTCAAGTTCTCAACCAGTGTTACCAGATTCGTAATACAGTCGGATACGCGATTCACTCTATCTTGCGTATCCGATTCGCTAGGCGTATTACAATTCGTGATTTGCTCCATCTTTTATTCATATATTGCAATTTGAAAATAAGGAATTACTATATTAGATTTTACTTGAGAAAAGAAAAGGTTTAAGTTTTATTAGTAAATGTGTACAACTTAGCACCAATTTCACATGTTTTATTGGTAAATGTGTATAGCTAGCACCAAAAAAACACGTACCCAATAGTCCAATACCGTCACATAATACAAGGATTCAAAAGCGAGCAACTACCAAAAACCACAAATAATACTCACTACACTGCTCGCACCATCCTCCTTACTGCTCACACCATCATTTTCTGATCTCTTTCATCTCGATTTTCTTTTCTACCATCAAAAGCTCGGGAAAGTTCTAGTATGAATCTTCTTCACATTATGTGAGAAGCCAAGATTATATTAAAGCAATACTGAGTACTTTGTGAAATGAAACTTCAAAGTATGGTGTTTGTTTCAAAATAATCGTAAGTCTTAAATGTTTCTTGCGTTTTCCTGGCATTTTCTTTTGTTTCAACATCACACATAATAATTCAGTGGTTTTGGCGAATTTGGAAGGTAACCCTGATCCCATCCCATAAGAATTCATCGCCATACTTCAACAAGAATTTCAGAAAACCCAAGGTATTTCAAATTTTCATATATACAAAGCTGTACCATTACTTTAACAAGGCCAAAGCCAAACACCTCTCACCAGAGTCACCACTCTCCCTGAAAATACAGTAAAGAGCTTTCTCATGCTAAGGAAATCATTCGCACTAACACAAGCCAAATTTCAGAACTTTATTAGAATATCAAAATTTTATCGACTAATTGGAATGATGATTGTCACACCTCATCAGCTTTAGGCCTAACCATGCTGCTCATCTCATGCAAAAAGGCCATCACCACATCTGATGATGCTGCCATGTTAGGGCGCACCGCAAATTCAGCATAGGATTTACATCCCATAATCTGCATCAGCACGAAATCATATTATTAGAAGAATCTAAAACAATTTCTACCTAGCACCAAACAATATACATCACCACTCCCTACGTTTTTCTTTATCTAAAAATTTACAGGGTTTTACTTTTCAGCAGAGGAATCACTCAAGTAGAGGTTTCAGATTAGCATTCATACTTTGACGACTTAGACAAATAAATGATTCCAACAACTGTCACATCAGACTACTGGGGCAATTGATAGAAATAGAGATGAATGACCTGAGCAAGTTCATCACGAGCAGCAATTAGCTTCTCAAGAACGTCAAGATTTGAATCAGGCATGGAGTTCCCTCGAATGTAAGCAAGCTTCCTCACCTAAGTGGAGTTAATAAAATTAGTTAGAAATAAATCATTCTTAACCTGGTCTTGGCCAAAACACATCAGCAAATAGAGAAATCATAAATATAATCCTCTTTTAATGAACTCAAATACGGATATTAACATATTTTCTACTTAATTCAATAGCATATGGTAGCGGTTCATGAAAAGAGTGTAAAACATAGGGCCTACATAAACTTTGCAAATTCTCCCCGATGCACAGAAAACTTCTAGTATAACATTGAAGTGGATGGAAAAGTAACAGCATTGTAGGCATTCATTCTCAATTTGTCTTGATTATACACATGGACAAAAGAACAGTACTCCTCAAAGAGACACAATTACTCTCTACATTATTCTTCACAACAACGTTTATCTTATCATCCAAATAGATTGACGGCAATTATTTATCTCTTTCAATAAGATGACGGAAAAAACAGTTGAAGTTCCAATGCTGAATGAACACTTCATTGGTTTGAAGCCAATTAAGAGTTTAAAGCCAAATGAACATGTGAGATTGTGAGGCTTAAAAGAAGCCAAATTGGACTACCTATAAGAGCAACCGTGGTACAGTAGATAAAAGAAATAATTATGTTCCTCCCCGAGTCCCCGCAGGCTATTACAATTTGCTTTCCATACAATACGCTAAATTCTAGAAGAAAGACAATTTAACAACACATGGGTTGAGTCTAACCTCTGCATCTGACACACACTGTAGAACAGAAGATAGGGATAATGGGTCTGTAGCAATACGGTATCCTTTTTCTTTCATATCCAATCCCGTTCTTGATGCCTCACCAGTGCGATATACGGGTGTAACTAGATGGTGCAACCGTTTAGGAATACGGTTAGCTGGATATATATCCACATAGCCAGGTTCATCCACGATGTTCGCATTGAACCTGCAAGAATGCAGTCTAGCCTCATGAAGCAAAATCCAATTAAGAACAAGAATGCATCTAAAACTCATCTGAAGTTAACTGTTTGGAACTTATACCCCTAGAAACATGAGCATGTAGTTCAAAACTGCACTAACTTACGTTCTAACAACCTTACTCATATGCAAACATGCAATACAACTGTAGGAAGAGACAGATAAGCCAGGCACTGGATAACTCTACCCATGCTTGAGAAATAAGGAGTTAAAAACAGGATAAGCCGATATAAATGGCCAACACTGGGGCCGATCCGAATAGAAGGAAGAAACACTAAGCCGATACAGATGGCCAATGTGTTTTGAAATCTTCAGCTATATGCCTCTCACAATCAAAAAATTAGAAGATTCGCTCACTGGATGTCCCTCATACAGGTCCTCTATAATAGACGTTACGTAATAAATCTTCTGGTGAACTTTACTACATTTCGTGTTTCAAATGAAGGTACTTAACTTTTTGATCAAGTTCAAATGAAAGGTTCTTAATTCAGCTGAACACAATCTGCCATCTTGGATGCTTGTAAACATCCCGTCAACATTTTTCTCATTATGGATTTCTACGGATTAATAAAACAGAAATTATTCATAATATTATGTGTTAGTTGGGTATAAGATAGAAGCCTGGTGGATAGGACCGAAGGAGGAGGAGGAGGGGGGGGTATTGTAGTAGCTACCATGGACGCTTTCGGGCTGAGGCTGTGAAATTCTTACTATTTTCATGATGGACAAACTAATATTGCATAAGGTCTACTAAGATTCAAGAAAAGCAAGAATAATATAGAGGGATTAATATACATGTACGACTGTACTAGAGAGATACCTACTTCCGACACAGTTGACCAATATCCATGTTTAGCTGATTAACCCGTTCCAGTTTATCTGCAGAGATAATTCCAGTAACAAGTTTGTAAGGAAGCTATACAAATTACAAAATGCCTAGAAACAAGAAAAGGCGAAAATGCGGATGATGATGGTGATGATGGGTAATTACCACTACATAAATGGATGCCCCCTCTCTCAAAGTCAACACGTAGAAAACGAGCTGCCCTCTGAGCTTCTTTGTTCAGGATGTTACCTTCTTGTTCAGCTTTCATCACAGCTTGATAAAGATTGTAATTTGTATTTAGATTCTATTTTCAATCAAACAAAACAGCACATTAGCAACCCACTAGTGGTTCAAACATCCAACAAAAGAAAAGAGAGTAAACCTTGAGGAAACGAAAGAAAATATTAATTCACTCTGTTTCAACTTATTGGCCTCATTTCCACGTACTGGTGTTCCAAAGTTAATAAACAACGGCGTTTAGTATGTTATACGAAGTATTTACAATTTTGTAAATTTCCCATACTATACTCGTACTGATTATGTGTCCCTTATTTCCTAGTTTCTCTACCCATAATACTCTTATCCAAAGTGTACAAATAACACTTCAACACATTATTTTCATAGTGAACCCTAGTCAAAATAGGCCAAAAATTTGAAACTGAAAAGGAGTATGTCGCAGCTGAGCAGGATTAGAATATGAATCATTCTAATTTTCATAAAAGAGTGAAGTCAAGAAAGATTAACATACAAACACAGTAATGCAGATAAAACTCTACAGCTCTACTCCGTATATAACTACAAAAAATACGAGCTTTATAAGATTTATTCAAGAAATTGTCAGACCCCCATTCTCAAAACAAAAAAAGGACCAAAAGCTAACCTATTATGCATATCAGCTGATCATTAAGCACTAATGAATATTATTATAATTTGAAATTTATTCAAGAATTCAGTCACAATTATATTTAGACACAAGCCAGAGTACTCTGGGACCGGCGAGGCCATTTTAGCATTGTTCACACCTTTTGGTGAACGCTCCTAGGCCAATGCGTAACTCACCTCAATAAGTCCATGGCTTTGTTATTTTATACTCCCTCCGTCCCAACCTTCGTTTAAAGTTACCCTCACAAAAAATAAAAGGTAAACAAATGAGTGAGAGACGGGCGGAGTATACCATATTTTTTCTCATTCACTTTATTTGCGGATAACAAGCAATATAGAGGATTACAATATTTTTAACTGTCCTCTTTTTATGTCTCGCTCTTTCTCCTATTTTCGCTTTACCTTGTTATAATTCAGGTTTCTCATTAAAGAATGGGCTTTGTTGTCGTTCTCACTATTTGCATACTCAGTAGAAGTCACTAAACTCAAACGAAACTAGAAGGTGAAATAATTTTCAAATCACAAAAAAAAAAAACAGTTCTACATTCAGAAGCTCGCCAAGCATATCCAAATGCAGCCAAGGAAAATAAAAGAACAGTGCAAAGGTACGAAAAGCAGGTAAGAAGCCACCTCACATGTAGATATTCATCCATTCTCATAGATGCCATATTAGCTTGCTCCACAAACTCCCTAACACCATTCAAATACAACCGAGATCCTCATTCATTTGCAACCAAACTAAAATCAAAATCAAAATAATCGAAAAACAATCACAACTTACCTGTCTGGATGGGTGTTTCTGCATAACTCAGCTGAATCTACCACTGAACACACCTAGCCAATCAAAAATACTATTTAATCAAAAACTAACCGAAACAACACATACGAAACCTAATTTACACCGAAAATATACTCACTGTGTCCGAAATTTCATCCATAGCACGAATAACTTCAACGGAAGAAGGCATACTCGAAATGTAATTAATTAGCTCACCAGACCTACAGAAACATCAATCAATAACAAATTCATCACAAAATTAGATCAAACGACGTATAATAACATCAATACCAGCAACAAATTGATCACAGTATTAAATTAAACAACGTAATTAACGAAACAATTAGAGAAATAGGATGAACATATAACATCAATCACTAAAAAATGATCACAGCATTAGATTAAACAACGTAATTAATGAAACAATTGGAGAAATAGAACGAACTTAACATCAATCAGCAACAAATTGATGACAGTATTACATTAAACAGCGTAATTAACGAAAGAATTCGAGAAATATAACGAACTTAACATCAAATTAAACAAAGTAATAGAATTTAATTAATAAAATAATTAGGGAAGAATGTATGAACCTGACGATTGCATCGTCGACGAAGCGTTGAAAACCTTGAGGAGTTTTCAAGTGAGGAAACCCGTAGAGTCCGGTTTGTTTAGCATCAATGGCAGCAGCAGATGTACAGAAGAATTGTACGCGATAATGAATATGTTTATGGTGGAAGATTTTTCTGGAAAATGTGAAGAGTGCCGCCATTTTTAGGGGTTTTGAAGAAGGTTAATAATTGGAGATTAGTGAAGAACTGAAGATGAAGGTAAGTGTTGTGACTTGTGTTGGTAGTTTTGTTAAATGGTGTGATCGCAGACTTTGGTCAAAGGGAGTTGTATTTGGTTGTGGCCTGTGGGTCTTAATCTGATCCAAAGATTAATCTAATAGCCTTGCACTCATTAACAAAACAAAAGAAAAATTCTCCCTTGTTAATTGCACAAAATCTCATTGAAGACACACCATATCCGTCACAAATGAAGACGGATATCATTTCCT
>JAYMSF010000872.1:0-13644 GCA_036897335.1 Silene vulgaris | reverse complement strand
ACTTCAAAGAGATTCATTGCTCCGGCCCAGAATACGATTAATCCGGCATGGGCTACATGAGCTCCAAGTAGTTTACCCGATAAGTTTAGTAAATTATATTTTTTTTTCGAGTTTTTTATAATTTTTTTATTTTTTATTATAATTTTGAAAACCTCTATCAAAATTAAAAACGAATCGAATCAACACATTGAATTTTTTTTTTCAAGATTTTTTGAACCGTATGCATAAAAAAGTGCATGTACGGTTTCTAAGAGATGAAATTTTATCCTATATTGTATTTAGAATTGTATGTATAGAACGCTAATTCTCATTTCGGACGAGAAATTTTGTCTGAAGCTTTCAGACGGGCTTTTGTCACCATTTTTATGGTAAAATGTGACCGCTTAAACCGAGTCATATTTTGTACCATAAAATGCTACGGTTTAAATAATGGTCATATTTAACTATAAATGGATTACATATGCCAGTTTGAAACCTTCAAACAAAAATGACCGTCAAAAGGGACCTCCTGTTTATAGAAAAATTTCAGGTGGACTGACTATCTTCAGAAAGTCCTTATTTGTCATCAGGATTTACTACCAAATAATCAAATATGTCATATTTATTACTGGATAAACTTCCTAATTTGTTTACAAAAATGGGTTACATATGCCTGTCTTAGTGTTTAAAACCTTCGGACGAAAATAACCTTCAAAGAAGACCTTCTGTTTATACAAAGGTTTCTGGTGGACTGACTATGTTCAGCAAGTCCTAGTTTGTCATCAGGATCTACTACCAAATATGTCATATTTATTACTGACTATGTTCAGCAACTTCCTAATTTTGCTTACAAAAATGTGTGTAGATTGATGTTACTTGTTTATATAATCTGCTATCTGTACAACCTTTTCAGATTCTTTTTGTACATTCTAAGAAAATCAACAAGGATTTTGATTTCAGGAGATCAGCATCCATCAAAATATGGAATTTAATCTATGGGCGGGTTTCGATCCTATTTTCAAAATTAATGGTTTCTACAGACTTTGTACAATCTACTTATTTCGATCCCGTTTTCACCTTTTCACATTTCTCTTCCGTCCCACCGTGTCCACCATGGCTGCTAAGTCGAAAACATGGGATGAAACCATATTTGAAGGTCTTATCCCTCAACATGGGAAGGAATTTACCCTCCCAAACATCATGAACCCGTGGCTATTGGAAGAGTTCGTTCTGATCCCTCATTTGCAGCTTCATAAGGTGTATGACACTGAATCAGGTAAATATCTTTCCTGGTTCTCGTCATTTCGAGAATGTTCAGATTTATGTCAGTGCATCGAGAACAGACTTGCCAATCTCAGCCAACCAGGCAACCACCCTTCATCGGCAGATAAACTTCCAGTGATAAACTCTCTGCAATCAAGGAATCTGTATGCTATGTAAATCATGTGACCGAGATCATTTCACAACATAGCGACTTTTAGTGTAGCGACTTTATCATTCCGCATAAGCTTGATCGTGAAGTCCATTTACAACAGACAGATGTATTCGTAGAGTAATAATGTTTGCCAATATCAGGGACTTCTAAATAACATCTAATTTGAATTCCTGAACATATTTTTGCTCTTGTCGACTTATTTCTCTGCTATTTCCTTGATCGAAATGATGCTAACTAACTTGTCTGGTGAAGTTATTAAGCGATGATACTCATACCCCAGACCAGAACATGTCGACATCAAAATCATCCACATCTTCTCCGTATCCCAGAGATTTCTAGACTTCTAAAGACAGGTTAATGTAAAACGTGGCACTTACCCATTTGATTGAGATGGATAATGAAATAGATATTGTGTCAGACAGGGCCCGCATTCTGTTGTTTGCATCTGATCATAAATACATCATTCCCACACAAACATTGCATTTCAGACTGAACAACTTTTGTGCAGGTGAATAAAACATCACAGAAAGTCAGCATAACTAACAATGGCTTCAATCGCTGTCACGGGAGCGTTCTTTAGTGCGGCAACCACCATGCAGAAACACCCATACAGCACCGCTCGTGGTGGTGTAGTGGTTAAGGCCATGAGGGTACCACAGGAATCCAGTGGGTTTTCTGTGGAGGAGACTACGACGAAGAGAAGAGATTTTATTTTTAGCGCTGCAACGGTTATGGCATGCACAGCTGTTGGAAAGATGGCTATGGCGGAAGAGGAGCCGAAACGAGGGACTGAAGAAGCCAAGAAGAAATATACACCAGTTTGTGTCACTATGCCCACTGCTAGAATCTGTCACAAATGACATGACAAGTCTGTATGATTTCAGACCATCAAAAAATTAAAATAGTAATATAAATCTTCTGTAAAACCTCGACTATAATGAAAATATGAATAATAATGGTGTTTTTGCTTATTCTCGAAATTCCTTCAGTTTTGTTTGCCTGTACTGAGAATGAGTAGTACAAGGCCGCGGTAATAGTAAGAACATCATAATTTGATGCTGATGCAATGCTGCATGAGCCGAGATTATAATGCACTGCTTAAGAGCGAAGATTATAATTGGCTTTTACTTCCCGCTATACTGTACACGCAGTCGGCTTAAAGTCGTAGTAAAACCAACGATCAACGCCCTTTCCATAGACAGGCTCGTGTTGTAGTGCAGAATTTCCCCCGACAGTTTATGTCCGGTTTTGCCGACAAAATTGCAATTCCAGTAAACAATGTACAAGATCAGATAACATACTCTTTATTCCCACTTCCATTCTACCCTTACAACATCAAGATTGTATCCTCATGATTCATGTTTCATGTTGACCAACAAAAACAGAATGAATAAAATCTTCGTAAAACTTATGTTAAAGCCAAAAACGGGTCTAGCTGTTTAGGAGCCAGTGACATACATTAATCTTTAGTCTAAACAAAACAGTAACGGCAATACAAAAAGAAAAGATCGATCAATTGCTTTGAAACCGGGAAGTTACCAACCAGTAACAGCTCAGCTGAAGTGTCGGCAAATGAACTCAAATACTCTTGCCATTTTGTTCGCCAACCACATAATTGCGAATAATTTCCATGGCTAGCTGATGGGCAGTTTTGTTTTGTAGCTTTGCGAGTTCCTCTACGGCTAGGTATGTATCTTTATCAGCAAAAAGCTTCAGGTTGAATCTCCCACTTGTTTGTGGTACACCTTCCCAATTGTCTACATATTCTTGTAGTTTCTCAAAGCCCTGTAAGATGAACCGAAAGTTAAGCAAGTTGACCATAGAAACTTACGTGAGACCAACCCATCAACTGTGAAACTTCATATGCACAACTGCACAAGTATATGGATTGGTCTCGAATATGAAACTGTCTCATACTACGTTCACGGTTAAGAAATAGACTTTGATTTCTGAGTGTTAGTTGAGGACTAACCATGCGGTTACTGAAATCACCGAAGGATTCCTTAGCAGCCCTGTTCCGTCTCCAGTGGTAAAATAAAGGCTCTAGAACTTTCTCTAGTTCTTGGATTTTGACTTTGTTCAAGAAGGTCTTAGCCAAGGAGGATTGATTAGGTGTACCGCCCAGCCAAATCTGTTATTGGCATGAAAATCGATTAGCTCATAGAACATTATATAACATGACAAACTGATAAGTGCCGCATACGAGCCCATTGGTGTATCTATACGTAATGATTCAGGGAATCGAGACGCCAGAAATAATTCCTTACAGATGCATTTGTCAAAATTTTGCTCTAAATCAAAACTTAAACTTGTACAATTATCTTTCTAAAGTCAATAGGACATCAGATTTTGGGTCTGTCAATGAACATAAATGAAATTTCATTTACAAGAAAATTGGAGTACCTGATAACTGTTGGGGCCATCACCAACAAGCCCAAGCTCAGCCATGTAGGGTCGAGCACATCCGTTCGGACAACCCGTTATCCTTACTACAACAGATTCATTGTACTTGAGACCAACCTGAAATCAAAATATCATTAATTTTTTTCTGTAAGCTTTCAAATCCATTTGTGGTAGTCACCATTTAGTTCCCTACTACCAAGAGGACTCTTCAAAGAATTCTTTAAACAAGGCATACCTTCTCAAAAACGGCTCTAACCCGTTTCAATATGTCGGGAATTCCTCGCTCAGCTTCAGTTATTGCCAGTGGACACATTGGTAAAGCAGGGCATGCCATGGCAGTGACATTTAGAGGATCGACGAGCCTAGGTTCCTGGATATCAAGCCATAAAGAACTCAATATACTAAAAGCAACTGCTAGTTCCACCATCCCCTTGACTAAGTAGGCACTAGGCAGCTTAGTTAAAGGGGGCGAGGCACTAAGGCCATAGGCACACGCCTGATGCGTACCGCGCTCAATACTTTGGCACCCATTTATATATTAACATATAATTTAGCGCAACAACCCTCCTTTTTCGGATTTTTAAGAGAACTAACAAATAACATGCATATAAATAAAAGCTACTTACAATGGGACAAAGGGTAAGGCAAAAAAAAAAAAGTCAGGATGAAAAACAATGGAATTTTGCATCCTGGTTAGCTGCGCCATGTGAAAAAGGCTCACAAAAGGCATCCCCAAGCATTTTGGTCGGCGCCTTAGTGAGCCTTGAGCTTATGCACATCTGAACTAAGGTTTACAGAAAGGAAACGTAATGTAACCATATACTGTGCTAACTGTAGTACTAGTAGTAGGCATAATCCCCCGTCAAAAATCTTACCAGTAAACCACCCTGAGCAAGCATTGTAGTAATCGGACGCTTCCATGCACGGTTAATGTCGCAAAGGATGAGGTTTTGATTAGCGGTAATACGCACGTCCAAATTGTACTTCTCAATTACCTCCCTCAATGTTTTCTTCATTACGCCTTTTATACGACCACTGTCAACATGAAGACCACAGAATAGACTTCCATCACCCTAATTACAAAAGACAAAGTGAGTGAGAATACTTTCGACAATGAATTCAGCTAAAGCTGACATCATGTTCAATTGTTCATCAGCTATCCATTTCTCAGACAACTTCTGATCCCAAAACAGGATTAAATAAAACTTCGCAACAACCGCAATAATTAGAGTTTTCAGTATTTAGCATATGATCTCATTTAGTGTCAGTAATTTTTTATTTTTTCTTAAAAGGCCAGATGAAGATTACAGTTTAGTAGCTGAAAGTTCTATTCTTCTTTCATATCAGTACTATATCAGAAGTAACTCAAGTAAGCAAGTAACACATCACACCTATTTTTTAATTGTTTTCTGTACTACTTGGTTTAAGACTGCAATGCAGTGGAATATCGCGCTTGACTTGGGATCAAAAAGTCGAGATTTCAACTCTCACTGTCTTTACATCCTTTAATCTTAAATCCGACATAATTGTTTTAACCAAAGAGGAAACACATCAGGCTACGGAATTAGTCACTTGACTCTCTTCCATAAGAAAACAAACATCCACAGCTCACTAAATATGAATTAGGGAGAACAATATACCTGCTCATGCCAACCAAGGAAACTCTTGAACTCCCACTCAGGCAACTCACGGAAGGGTTCAAATTTCCTTCCATAGTACTGTTCGACTACACTTCTGAACTTCTCGATGCCCCATGAACTAATTAAATACTTCATTCTGCTGTATTTGCGGTCATCTCTACGCCCGTTTTCTCTCTGAGTAACAACTATAGCCTTAATAGCATATAATATATCTTCCTTAGGCACATACCCTAATGGTTCTGCCAAACGGGGGAAAGTACTCTCCTGTCTATGAGTCCTTCCCATGCCACCTCCAACCTGATCCAAACGTCAAGTAAATTGATTGTTAAAGTTAAAACAGCCCATAACAAGTTAACAACATTATCCCACTGCTGTGGTGACAGTCTACGTCAGGGGGCATGATGCACCATGCATGCATGCTTACCCCTCCCATTATATTGGGAAAAAGCACACCACAAACACACAAAAGGAAAAACATTTTGCTCAATTCCACCGTAATCCAAATCCGAAGAATACTGACTCTTAAGCCCCATTAGAAACGGAAAGTAAACCGGCATAACAACATATAAGCAAAAGAATACCAGATAGAGTTTAGGATCTTACATATATATTGAAACCCTGGGGCTCTCCATTGTCATCAGAAACGACGACAACACCAATGTCATTAGTGAGAAGGTCTACTGAGTTATCAGTTGGAACAGTTACAGCAATCTTGAACTTTCTTGGCAGGAATTGAGTCCCGTAAATTGGCTCTGGAGAGTCCGGAAAATTAGTTCCATGAGAATTATCATTACGGGCTTTCACTACTTCCGGAGGCTCAGCTGTCATAAATTTCTCGCCATCAACCCACACATCATAGTAAAAACCTGATTGTGGTGTTAAGAGAGCAGCAATATTGTCAGCTGTCTCCTGGGCAAACAAGTAGTCTTTTCGAGCGAGCGGAGCAGGTGGGGCAAGCACATTTCTATTCAGATCCCCACAAGCACCAAGGGTGGAGCCCATGTTTCTAATAATGGTGCCCATAACTGTCTTCATATTCTGCTTTAAAACTCCGTGAAGTTGAAATGTTTGTCTAGTGGTTAACCTAAGAGTTCCAATCCCGAATTGATCAGCGAGATCATCCATCACCAAGTAAAGCTGGTTAGACACTTTTCCACAAGGGTTTTTAGTACGAAGCATGAATGAGTAAGATTTAGCGCCCTTCTCATTTCTATTATACTGTAGATAGCTCCCATGAAACTTGATCAACTGTGTAGCAGCCTCGTTAATATTTGGAGCATCATTCATCATCTCCTCATTAAGTGGCCACCTAATAAAGTTACTTTGTTCTTTGAATATTTCAACCTTACTACGCTTTGGCTCCACAGCAGTCTCCGGCTTTACAGGCTGCATTATATCACACCCATTTAGCATACGAATCAATGACTCCTGTATGAGTCCGTCTCATGTATATACTTCCTTTAATTAATGGTTAATGGGTTCGCCTCACATGCAATTCCGTCTCACACTAACCTCCATTCGCAGTTAGTTTCGCGCATGAAACAGTCTCATTGTACATTTGTATGACACTAAAACATCCAAATACAGCAACAAAAAATTACTATAACTCGATAAACTTCCATGCATAGACTCCTCACCAGGGACAACAACCATACGAATTGAAAAAACTTCTCTCTCACCACAACCCAATAACAGAAAAGCAAAACAACTTACCCACTTCTCTCGATAATTTGTTTACTTTGATTAAAATACTCCGGAAAGAATAAAAACGTAAACAAATGACTGGGACGGATTAAATATTTGTATTTCACAACCAATTTACCTTTTATTAAAATAACCCACGAAGAATATAAAACGTAAACAAATGATAAAACGTAAACAAATGATTGGGAGAGAGCGAGTATTTCACTATCAATTTAGCATGCACAAAGACAACAATAACAACCAAACAAGCCATAGTAAACTAATAACGAACAATAACTTGGGTTGCCATATGTATAAGAAATCATGCATATAATAGTTCATAAAAAGACTCCAATTTTACAACCCAAGTCACCTTCTACAAGTATTAAAATACATGTCGCAAAGAATAAAAAACGTAAACAAATGAATGGGACGGAGCGAATATTTCACTATTAATCTATTAATGAAAACAATAATCATGCTATATTCCCTAATTATCTGCCATTTTTTTCAATAATTATAAATGAATTTTAAAAATTTAATGAAAGATTGAATCTTTACCGTAGAAACAGCTTTGATGACTGAAGAATTCGAAGAAGAAACGGAAAATAAAGGAACAAAACGATGAACAGTGATCAAAGGTGATGATTTCAACCCATTAAAACTCTGAATTTGGAGCTTGGGATCAGTAAAAATGGCGGCATTTGTTGCCCCAAACGACGTCGTCATGACAATCAAACAAAGGAAATCAACAGAAGAACAAAAACCCAGAAATACCCAGTTGTGAAATTGAGATTCGAAGGAGATTTATGAAGAAAAAAAGGAGAGAGAAAATGGAGGAGATACAAGTGGTACACTTCCACTACTATGTTGGATGGTGGCTATGAAATGTAGGAAAAGGAGGAGAAAATTAAAGTGTTTTTTTATGAAGAATCAAATGAAAATATATTGTTAAAAATTTATATGATGGTTCTCATGTGCATACCACGGGACAAATATTTGAGGAAAGGAATCATAATGAAACAACCCACACGCGCTGAGTAAGGGGTGAGAGATAGACTTTGTAAAACTGAACCGGTTTAAATTTGACCTTGAGAAATCTGACTCGGTTACGAGCGGACTTGACATGGCATAACCCAAAATTGTTTCAAGTTGAAACAGACATGACTCGGTGATGAGTTGTAAACCGAGTTAACCGACAAACCTGATGACTAGAGTAGACCAGAACTCGAATTTGATTCAAGTCGAGAACGAGATTACCCGTAACTCGAATTAGTTGATACCTGTTTGACTCGAGATTAGACGTGGAAAACGGGTAAATCGCGTTGGGTCAATTCAGGTTTGCAATAATTCGGGTCTGATCAGGTCGGCTCATTTCGGGTTTTGAATATTTTCAGGTCAATTGTTGTATGTTATTTATGGATAATAGCCAGTTTGCACCAATAAACACTCGGGTCGGGTCCATGTGCGTTCAGGTCAAGTTCAGGTGTCGGGTCGAATACGACTTATGAGCATGGTCAATTTTGTTTGGTCTACTCGAGATGATATGCTACCGAGTCGCTCCGATGCCTACTTTAACCCGAGACTCGACTTAGCCGATTGCCAACTCTAGTTTTAGTCTTCTAGTTTACCTAGTACAGTACTTCCATAGACCATAATGATGAGTTATAAGCATAACGTTAGCGATTACGTTGCAAAATCCTAGACATTCCTGAGTGACGTGAAGTCACACATCACTAAATCAGGTAGTAGGCGCGTGGAGAATCAATTGGATTTGTTGGTATTTTTATGGCAAGTGAGTTGCATGCTGAAAATGAACCTGGACCAAATTGTGGGCCAAATTTCTGTCTCTACTATACAGTCAAGGGTTGCTCAGTTAACGGTAAAAAAGCAGATACTCCTATAATCCAAGGGAAAAAGAACTAAAATTGGGTTGGTACACAAAAATTGTACTCTATTTTTAGGGGTGGCTCTATGATGATTTGTAAGGTCAACTAGTGTTTGTGGTGTGCCCTCATTTGGGATCTTTCTTCACCATATCTTTTAGTCAGAACTCAAAAGGTCTCTCTTCAAACGTTTATTTTTGTCTGAAGGCTTCAGACGGGTTATATATGACCCTTTTACAGCTAAATGTGACCCAGTTTAAATAATTAAATAAGGCCGTCGGATATGAGAATGAGTGATCTTCCGGATACCCCTACTTGCATGGGTGTGAAACACCGTCTTTTACTGGAATCTTGGTCAAGTGCATGTAGTACACTTTCGTTGTGTGCTCGAATGTGTGCTACACCCGTTAATGAGTATGCGATTCCCGGTAAAAGAGGGGGTTCACGACAAAGTATTGAGACTTTTATCCTTTCCAAATGTACAACATAACGGGTGATAACATGAGTTTGAAATAACCGTGTAGACACTCTTAAAACATGTAACTAAGTCGAAGTGGTGCGAGTGAGTGACACTCTGCCAATAGGGTCGTCCTTACAGAGGAAAAGGTCAGTATCGGTCAGTAACAATCTCGGATAATATATCAAACTGCTAACAATATGAGAAAATTGAACATTTACAATCTGGCAAGTTTGATACAAAGCTTTGTTCCTTTGACAAACGAGAGACGTCCAAAATTGTCATATCGCGTTTCACAACCAGCACTTCCCCTTTGTCTCTTTCACCAGTCAGTTCAGTATGAAGCATATATGCTTTGCTTTTCTCGACTTCCCTTTTGGGCATAACATGATAAAATTCCACAGCAAGACCGAAATTCTCATTCTAGTTTGGTAGGCTCTACTGTAAGATGCCAATCGAATAATGCAGCAAAAGCGACTTAAAAGTCGTATTTAGTTCTTCCACTACCTAGAATGAGGCATAACATATCATCCATGTTCGATGATGCGTTGAAAAAATTCCATGCTTCTAACATTAACCGTTTCCTTGATCCTTTGAAGTGAACTACCTGTTCATTACGGAACAAACTGGGGAATTAACAACCAAATACAATTCAAAAAATCCTTTATAAAATTATACATTTCCTAGAAATGTGAAACAGAACTATTCAAGCAAACGGAAATGAAGCATTATTGTGAAATTAAAAAAATTGGAATTCATGGTAGCCAATAATATACGAAGTACTTGATGAGTGGTACTCCGTACTCGTGACCTGGATATGAAACTCATTAGCGTTAAGAAAAAACGGTAAAATAACATACCTTTACATCCAGAGGCATGCCATGAAATTGTCCTGCACCTTCTGGAGGAGTCCAATTATATAATGCACATGGTAGAAACAATACGGAAGCCCCATTTAATTCTTCCATGAAAGCTATGGGTTTAGAGAACCTCCTTGAATCAAAAGATGGGTTAGATCTTACAACCCAAGCTAAGGCCAACTGATCACCCAGCATTCTAGAAGCTTTCATGTATCTTTCAGTGTAAGCTTTAAGAACTTCGGTTAAAAACTCTTTAGCCCTGAATAAATAGACATAAAAGCATGAGTCGGTACTCGGTAATCAGTCTGTTACGAGTTATGCAAAGAAGCTGTTCCTAATACTATTAACGTATTAAAGCAGCTTAGTGAAACACAGTAGTCTTGTTTTCATCTTCGACTTTATACTTCCATCCAATGTCTTATCACAGGCGGAAATGGCGGATCCATACCTCAGGAAATGTGGTCCTCTTAACACCGAAAAGTTATTTTGTGTGTATTTCGTCCAAATTTATTCTAAGAAAAAATAATCCGTAAAATCAATAATTTTTGTAAGAAAAATATTACTCCTATAACACTGGAACCAAAATCTTTTTTGCTTGTGATTGCACCAAGGGGAGTGTAAATAGTAGAGTGGTACCTTTTGAGACCCGCTAAGGTTCCACGTACAGCAATAAACCCTGAGTTAAGAGGTTGATCTTTGTTGTTTCGAAAGGTTAAGGCCAAATGAAAACTCGAATACTCATCAAACATCTGGCCAAGATCATCAACCACGGCTATGTCTGAATCAGTAAAAATGTAATGACTCCTTTTGTCGGGAGCAAGCTTAGGATACTCCTCCAGTCTTGCACTCAGAAAGGCCTGCATGCATGATGGTAGAACAACGATTACGAGCACTGGACATATCACAAAAAACTATGAACTACGTAAGACAAGTGATATATTGAATAGGCTAGGAAAGCCCTCTAGATAAAATCAGGAATGTTTCACACAGAAAGAAAGCATTTACATCACTTGAAAATGCTACACAATGTGCCCTTACAATGTAAGACCTAATTCTTTGAAGCATCAACTTGTCTCGTGAATATTCACCTTGAATGGGATGAACTGTAACCTTTTCTCTGTCAACCCGCAAATCAGATTCCGGATCAGTAAGGATGATAACATTGCTTAAAGGCATTGTTACCTGCGGGTACAATAGCTCAGTAAGAACTTTCTCAAGCACATAGTATAATACAGAGTGCTCAATGAAGAACCATCACTTCTGCAAAAAGTCTGCTTTTTCCCATAAGATGAAAAGGACAAATTTTATGCATAGGTAAACTAATTCCTTCATGCAACCTTCAACATATAAAGGAGTGGCACTAGAAGAGATGGTATAAGAAACCGAGAGATCAACCTCTTCCATAAGGAGATTGTACTCGGTGCCTGTTGGCCTTTTGGGTACTACTCCATGGAAGATAAGTGTCCATTATACCCTGGGTCTCTCCTATACTTTTTAAAACCACCGTTATAACTAGGTCGTCAGTATTTTAGGAGAGCGCCACAAATTCAAGGCTACGAGCATTGAGCTAGTGACACAAATGAAATGCATACAGATATATATGACATTTTTCGAAACGACATCTGCCACAGACAGGCGTCTACGACTATGAGCACCTCAAGTAAAAATAAACCACAGGATTAGTAAAAGAATAGCATATGTTGATGTAACCTTTACATGTTTAAAGGAAACATGATCAAGGTCTAACAACAAATATTTTAAGGTAATTCTGCCCACCATTAACTTAGCGAAAAGAAATCCTCTTTTGAAAATGTGATCATTCCGCAATATGCCAGATAAATGAATAAAACCAACAGGCTTCTCCAAATCCTTATCGGAGAGGCACCTCTAATTGCTCGAGGCTAAACAAAACAATAGTAGACGAAAAATAATTGGGCCCTTTGCCAACAATTTACAAAAATTCATAGAAGTACTTCACCGACATGACTTGTACCTAGAACCAAATGGCAGAAGATAACATCCATCATATCACGAAAAATAAGACACCAGTTTGAAAAATGTATACCTGGATGAAGTTAATGAATGAATTCAGGGTAGCCATAGATCTCTCCAACTTTGTATATGAAGAATTTCCGATGGTGACAAAATCAGAGAATTTATTGTCTTCATTATTCTTGCTTGTAGAATTGTAAATGGTAAATACAGTAACAAAGGAAACATTCTCTCTAGACTTCAAGCTGTGCGAAGCAACGTGACGAGTCGTGTTCAGCGCTGTTGTACCTGCACAACATCAAAACTCCAATATAATAATACTCCAAACAAGATAATTGGTTCTTACTGAAAAGCAAAGCAACGATGACTACAAGTAATATGATAAGGTAAAGGCAAATGGCACCATTGCAATACTCAATAAAGATAGACATGTTCATGTGAACGAGTAACCCTCTATAGCAATAACATTAAACAATAACAATAACCCTCTAAATGATAAGGGAAGGCAAATGGCAACACCCACAGCAATTTTCTCATAAGCATGACTTCATTTACATATACAAATGATAAACCCCCCAGAAAAATGACAAAGCGCATATAAGTCGTTCTCTGCTCGACGTTTCCGCAAGTTAAGAAGGATTGCCCCTGTCACGTACATTAAAATAGCAAAAGACAGTTAAACTTGCCTTGGCACTGCAGACGATTTTGAAGACCCTGACCAGCAGCCGGCCCAAGAATCAAATGATCAGATTTTGTCCCATGTTTCTTTTGTTGATCAATGGTGGTTGAGAATTGATGCAACTCTAAAACTGCCAATAAAAATAAAATCCTACTTTTTAGCTTCTCTTATACCGAGTAAATATCAGCTAGTGAACTTTTGACCAGCTAAAATGAACCGAATGTACGATAGTGGGGAATTACCAGATAACAAGTATGGTAGAAAAATCATCACAGGTAGCAGGAACAAAAAACGCCGCCTTCCACCGCCAATTTTCATCCGGGCAATTGACATCCCACTTCTTATTCCATTCATAATCATAATGTTAACAAGTTAACACTACAACCAACCACATTGCATACTCCTTTCTCCCTCTGCACCAATTCCAGAACATATATAAATACAAACGGTTAATTTCATCAAAATGATCATCAATCTTTTTATGGCGAAGAAGCAGTCAGACCAAACTCTTCTCGACCCAGTGGCGGAGCTAGGATTCCCCGTTGGAAGAAAGGGGAGGGGGGGGGGGCGCGGAAAATATAATACAATTACACACTATATCGAGATATTACCGTGTTCTCTTTCTTTTTC
>JAYMSF010000871.1:0-13647 GCA_036897335.1 Silene vulgaris | reverse complement strand
AGCTTTGCAAACGTGCCACATCGATCCCATGCGTCCAAGACTCGTGAATGCTATCTGTCCCGCACTCCAAGGTTTCTAGCATTTGTACGTCATGGGGCCTAGGCCTAAGTTTTTAACTTTGGGCTCTGGTACCACTTGTTATGCGGAAGCGTGAATATCCTTCTGTTGGCCTCTGTTGCATTTGTGTCCACTCTCCATAATAGTACGATATTGTCCGCTTTGGGCCAAGCCCTCACGGATTTACTCTTGAGCTCCTTCCCAAAAGGCCTCGTACTGGTATATTCTCGGAAAATTTATAAAGATGATCTTCCATCTTTATTCTACTGATGTGGGACATGGGTTTGCACCCTAACAATATTAACCGGTTTTATACTCGGTTCTCGTATTTAACTAAAAGTCTGAATTAACTATAAAATAATACAGATTGCATAGTTAACAATAATATCAACTTCAATTCGACATAAATTAAATTAAAACCGCAATAACTAGGGTTTTATGATACGATTAGGAAAGGCTGATTTGTACTATGATAACTAGGGTTTTTATGATAAGATTAGCTTAGGTATTGGAGTCCATATAATACCGTCCATAATATTTCCACTTATCAATAGTCTAACACAAACTCCCCTCAAGTTGGAGTATGGGGATCAAAAACGTCAAACCGCGTAGATTGTGCATAGTCAAATTGAAGTGCACCCAAGGCCTTAGCAAATATATCAGCCAATTGTTCAGTTGTGGAGACATGAGACAACTGAATCAAACAATTTATAATGGCGCTGCGGACAAAATGACAATCGACTTCAATATAGTTCTTTTATGAAAGACAAGATTTTGACCAATGTAGAGAGCAGGCTGACTATCACAAAATAGACATATACACTTCTTCACTAAGCGATCGCGATCATCGTGTAAAAAAGCATTTTGCACATTCATTTGGCAAAGTTCCCAATATTTTTAACAGTGGCAAAAGCCAAAAAGGTATGAATAGTGACCACTTTCATAATTGGTGCAAAAAAATGAAAAATCCACCGTAATCTAACCCCTTGACTTAATAGTTACCAAAGACCATAAGACGAGTTTCAAATAGTTCCATGGTACCATCCCAAAGATATTTCATTTTATAGACCGAACAGTAATTGAGGATCCATTTTCCAGGAGGCCGGAGGAAGATCATACCCAAGTGCCATTGTTTTCAAGGGCTTCATCAGTTTCTTTGCGCCTAGCTTGACGCCATCCGACATCTTTAATTGAGGCTTTGAAAGTATCTAGATTGTTCCAAACATGCAGTTATAGCTCCAGCACACATATGATGATTATATTTTACTCCCTCTATCGTAGTCAATAGTTTACTTTTACTTTATTTTTCCTCATAAAATAAAACAAATGTGAACTATTTCCGATCTAATTAAAGTTAGGCAATATAAACTGGTTTGGGATGATAAGTGGAAATTAACTCTAAATTTTTTATAAAAATTTGTAGAGACCTAGGTGGACCCTTTGTCGTGCCCCTTGGCCATAAATATTGAGTGTATATCTCGTAGCTTCCCTTTTGAGAGGAAACACATCTTCCAAAAACAATCTCCTAAATTTTTACTTCCTACCCAAAACCCTAATATATCTCTATCTTTCTCTCTCTCAAACGGCTCTCTTGCTTTAATTTCTTCAACTCAAATCTATTAATATCCATACAAATAGAGCCTTATATTTCCTTAGACTTTTATAATTGCATACATGTTTCCCAAATAAACAAGGCAAGTAATACATCATAGAATATAGTCACCTATATAGATTGTGATAGTTTAGCTCTTTAATTTTTAGTCACTTTCACATTTCCTTTTCTATAAGTAGAACAAAAAGATCACACAACACCCTAAAAACGAGCTAAGGGGCTTAAACCCTAGATAGAAAAAAAATAAAAAAATAAAATGAGTGAAAGCATGGCAAGTTTGTTTGAGGGTCAAGAGTTTGGAGATCAAAGTTTCTCAAAGATACCGGCATCACCGGAAGACCTATTTAGCATCTTTGATGCCTTAGAAGGATTAGAAGAAGGCGAAGAGAACTCAAGGAGGGCTTTCTTCTTTCAGGAGGTGTCTGAGACTGAGCTCGATGCACTTGAAGGAGAAGGTGAAGGTGAGGGTGAAGGTGATGAACAACCTAAGAGCAAGAAGGCAAAGATAGTTAATGTAGAAGATGAAGAAATAAGAGGAGTTGGAGTTGGTGGAGAAGAAGGAGAAGGGAGTAAAATGTCTCATATAGCCGTCGAAAGGAACCGTAGGAAGCAAATGAACGAGCATCTTTCCGTCTTGCGATCTCTCATGCCATGCTTCTATGTTAAGAGAGTAAGCCATTGAGTACATTTTTCTTCTAAAAAAATTAGGAAGATTTAATTATTTTTTTTTTGGCTTTAAAATAAATAAAATCTAAGGTTGTGGAAATCTAGCACGTTCATGTTTTAACTATTTTTATGGATAATATAAGTTATTAATTGGTGATATTTACGTCCTAGTTTTGAATCGTATGAAATGCTCCTAATTAGTCCTTTGCACCAAAAATGGATTGTTAAGTAGCAAAACTTGATTCAGTTTCCAAAAAGCGGAAAGGAGTGTTCAATAAAAACATTTCATTATTTTAATATAGGAACGATTGTTACGTAGCAAAACTCGATTCATCTTTACGAGTATGTGAGATACCTCATTTATTATTACTAGTAATAAATTGGTGACAGTAATAAATGAATGTTTAACCAATTAATTAAATGATTCTGTTACGAATCTTATTCTATTATCTATGTTCATACAACACGCTTAATACTCCTAAATGCTAATCATTATCATTAATTTGTAGGGAGATCAAGCATCAATAATTGGAGGAGTGGTGGACTACATCAATGAGCTCCAACAAGTTCTTCAATCACTTGAGGCCAAAAAACAAAGAAAAGTGTATAGTGAAGTACTTAGTCCAAGGCTTATTTCTTCAAGTCCAAGACCTTCACCACAAGTACTTAGCCCTAGATCAAAACCACCCTTAAGTCCAAGGGTAACCCTACCAATTAGTCCAAGAACACCTCAACCAAGTAGCCCTTACACTAACAATAGGCATAGGGCTACTTACCTTACACCTACAATAACTCCTACTAATAATATTGACCTATCCCCTTCCTCTTCCTCCACCTCTTCTATGAATGATCTTGTTGCCAACTTGAAATCTCCGGTGGCCGAGGTCGAGGTTAAGTTCTCCGGCCCTAATCTTATTCTAAAGACGGTTTCTCCAAAAATTCCAGGACAAGTTGTAAAGATTGTTTCGACACTCGAAGATTTATCCTTGGAGATTCTTAACATAAGCATTACTACTATTGAAGACACCATGCTCAACTCTTTTACCATTAAGGTAAGCCACATTGCAATTATTCATTTCTAATTGTAATATATATTTTGATTTTTGTTTGTCTATTTCATTCTTTATCACACAAACTAGAGTACCAACCATTTTGTACTTAAAATTTTCTAGTTTAATCTAAACCTAAATGAAGTGTAAGTGTAACACATGCATGTATTACTTCATGTCTTGAGTAATTTACCACCCTTATGGTCTTATCCGACTCGAATAATCTAAATTAAATCGAATATTATATTCCAAAAAGAAATTATATATCCTATGTTTATATTCAAATGTAGTTAGACACCCGTCAGGGGTCATACCACAATAACTCGAATGAGACCGTTATTATACAACCGATGTGCCACATATTGTACAACCGATGTGCCACATATTGTACCATTTAATAGTGTTATATGTGACCAACGGTTATGTAATTTATATATGTCTAATTATCTATGCAATAATCTTCAATAAAACCGTTTTAATTGAGCATTATTGTAAAACCAAGTGATTATTTACCTAAAACGAAACCCCTACTACAATAGCTTCCATTAATCACCACTTTCCATAGTAAATGCATTCGTTATATGGTTTTACAATGTAATAATGTAAAACCGTTTTACAAGAGACTTACACTCGTCTATGAATGAGACAATTTTTACGGACTGATCAAATTATATGTAATTTTGGTGTGCATGTCCATTTTTCTTGTTTTTGCAGATTGGAATTGAATGCCAATTGAGTGTTGAAGAACTCGCGCACCTAATTCAACAGACATTCTGCTCAACTCCACTAATTTCTTGAATATACCCTGGCCCCTTTAATATTTTGGGTAATATTATCGAATTATAATTAATTTATAATTCTGAAAATAAAATAAAAATTAAATTGAATTGTGGGGTTAAATGCATTTATATTTCTGGCGCATTTCAGTGTCTGTAGTTTTTGTGATTATGATGATTTTGCATCTTAGTTTGTAGTTTTGTATCTTTATGTAATGTTACTATCGTACAAAATTACAGATCGAATAGACCTGTATTACTGTATACACTACAAATGTTGTTATGTTATACAGAGTAGTTTTATTTAATCTTTTGTTCCGATTATTTGTTTACCTTTTTCATTTTTTGCGATAAGTATTTTAATCAGAGTTAAAATAAACGATTAAGATGGAGGAAGTACTTGGAGACGATTGATGATAGTCAGCAAGTCATGTATGCATGAGTAGGTAACTACGCGTGACAGAAAAAAGGGCTAACCGAGTAGCAGAGAAACTTTTTCCCTGTTGTATTCAACCCCTTTTGAATTTTTCGCCCCTCCAACAACAATTTCTAGTGACCACCATACTTGGATTTTGGTTATGTTATTTTTACGAATGAGAAAATATATACTTCGTATAATAGTATTATACGGAGTACAGTTGAAAGCTAATTTAATTTTGGGAAATTATAATAATAAAATCAGTATAAATAGCATGCATGCATCATGATTCATGCATGGCTAGGTTGTGTAGGGATAATAGCATGAGATTCAACAATTAACATGATATGATTGCAATTTTGATCAATTATTTCCAAATTTAATTTGCAAGACGACCATAAAAGACAAAACTCAATCAAAATAAAGCCAAAGATGAAGGGGGGAACATTTAATTCGTACAGTCGTACTAGTGAACTTTAATCAACAAAGGTCGTCCAAAACTTCTACTCCATTTAACTTGAATGCCATAAAGATACAGTAATTAATGTGTAAGGTCTTGGGAATAGAGTTACTGCAATGACAAAAAAGACAAAGATTAACATAATAATCGATTAGTTTTTAGACGAATAGTGTCTGTTTACAATGAGAATTTGTGATAATCGATGTGGGCTGGTACGAAAGCAATAATTTATTAAAAATGAGTGCGAAAAAAAAAGTAGTATCAAAATAGGGCAAAATCACAAAAAAAAAGTTCGATTTATAGTGTATGACTGTATGGGACTCAATGTACTGACACTTGTCCGTCATTGGTCGCCTCAAAATTTATTTTTTTAGACGTAGTGCTATACGCCTATACATGATCTGATATTCACTAACCCTATCTTAATATGTCGACTGATTATACTTCACGTTTATACATTAAACCCTTAAAAAGTCAAAGTAATTGTTCTTGTTTGTTATGGATTATTGGGTGAGTAGGTCTGTGGTTAAAAATTAAAGCGAGTTAAATAACACCCCACTTATTTAGATGACAAACCTTTTAGTCTTTTACTAATCTCAATGTATTCTGCTTTTGTCTAATGTAATCTTATTTGACTCGTTTTAGGTTTTTACAAACGGTTTTATAAGAAGTTATTTCACATAGCTACCAATTTACAGGTTGATGGGCTATCACACAGTCATATTCTAACTAACCAGCCCAATACGAAGGTATCCATAATACACTCTCAAAAATGTCAAAGCCCGGCCCATTAGTAATGAGTCATAACCCGGCCCAATCCTTTACACTTTTAAGTCAAAGACGGGTTACACTAGTAGTCTTGTGAAATTTATATGGCTCTAGATATGCAACGTAAACTACTTGACGCCCACCATTTTCATTTTTCATTGAACAAAAAAGTTCGATATTCCCATGCTACTCCCATGTGACACGTCTAGCATGGGCTTTCATTTTACCAAATTTTAGAATTTAATCACCCTTTGACTTAAGCTAAAAAAATTAGTTTTACTTTACAAAAATCATTATCCGATTTAGGAAAAAAAGACGTAATTTAATTATTATATTTTTTAACCACTGATAGAGTTAGGGCCCTCTTTCCTACTGGCGATGAATTTCAAAACTTTTAAGTATAACTGTCGATCTTTTTGAATTTCCTTGACATTATTATCAATTCGCCTAATTTATCACCGCTAGATTCGAATTCTGAATCTATCACCGGTACAACTTAAAAGTTAAACCCACTACCCATATAATTGACCCTATTTGTCGTGTTAGATTCGCACAACGGGCGCGCAAGTTGAGGAAGAGAGCATTAACCTGACGCATATTCTAATTTGTCCTATCTGACTCGAATTGAACCTCAATTTGCCCAAGTCACTTGACATGTACCTATATAAAAAAATCACAAATTCTTGTTTAAAATGTATACATCCGTTTCAAACTTATAATAAGTCAAATAAGATATATATAACACAAAAGCAAAAATTTGAAGACACTCGCGATAAAAACTTATCTTACACATCCTATGGATGTTATATACATGTATCAAGGATTCAAGGGAGATCACTCTTAAAAGACCGATTAAGCTGTTTATGCCGAATATTTCACTTTTTAATCTAGAACAGTTATAAGGGGATTTTAATAATTAGGCTTCGTTTGGTTGACATGCAGGAATTATTAATTTCCCATGTTTTTACGAAACAAAGAATTGAACAATTAATATGAATTGCCTAAAACACGTTTAGTTGGCATCCGGAAATTAAATTTACACAGGATTTTCCAACTAATTAGGAAAATACTTCCTTATTCAACCCTACTCCATTACCTTTTTTTTACGCTTGCCAACGTATGTTTTACGCGTTAAATAACAGTTTCCATTTTTCTGATTATTCAAATTTTTTATTTTTCCCGTTCTTAATGTAACAACCAAACGAGGCCTGAATTGATCCCAGGTCGTGTGTCGGGCATTGATCCATGTACATTTGCGCCAATATATGTAGCAAGTGCACCTAAAGTAGCCACGCGAGAAGTTGCAAAAATGTAAAGCCACGTCAGTTAACTGTCAACAAGAACCTTTCCATTATTTTATTTCTGAAATTAGTCCATAGATCCTCCACTGTTTCCTCTCCTCTCATTTTGTGGCTCCCGTAATTTCCACATTTTTTTTTCAAAAATAAAACCCCCATACAAAATTCTCATTCTTTTACCTACATTTTTTTCAAAATATAAAACCCCCATAAATTCTAGAATTATCACTCAAGAACAGATTTTTACATCTGGGTTTGCAGTAATATATCTGTTTAAAGTGGAGAAATCGTTGAAATATTGCAAAGATCGAAGCTTTTTCTTGTGAATTTCTATTCACTTGAGGTTGTTTTTTTTAATCTTTTTTATTGTGATCATGTTTATTTTTGTTACTTTAGTAAATTTAATTCCAATTACTGTCATGTCCCATTGAATAGTTTACATTTGCTTTATTCTGCCGGGGAATAAAGCAAATGTAAAGTATTGATTGGAACGGAGGGAGTAATAAGCAAATGAACTTGATGTGGTGGGTAATGTAATAATGTTGATTATCATGGGCTGTTTGCTCCCTGACTCAAGAATTTGTGTAAAACGGGTTTTTAGTAATCGTTTTTAATTGCTTTTCTGACCATCTTCCATCTTCTTTGTCTATACTGATATACTCCGTCAATTAGAACTCTTTTATAGCTTGTTGGATCAGTACAATTTAGAGTTTAATAGGGAGAGGTCTTAACCTAGTGATTAAGACGGGTTTATTATGGACAATATGTAGAACTCTTTATGTAAGCAGGCTTACCCCTGTATTAGCAACACAAAGAGACCGTTTCCGAGACCCAAGATGAAAATTGTGTGGGAAACTGTATTGAAACACTTCTACGGAGTACTTTAGAATAGAAAGAAGCGCCGCAACCCCTTTAATGAGTCATTCTGCTTTAGTCCATTATAATCCAGAACCGAAGAGTAATGAGTATCCTTTAAGCAGTTGGTTGATTGAAATGGTGACAGTGATGATTTCTATCAGTTTTGTGGATAAAGGGAGTGACAAAGGCAGTTTTGAAGCAAACGGGTTTCTAACCACATTACCTATCAATGCTTTAACTTAGGGAAGCCCAAACGCAGTTTGTTGCTAGCGAGTAGTGATGATATTCTTTCTTGTATCGATCATCCGAAAAACCTCTTTATAGGATTTTTTGGATTTGTCTGCTGTGTTTGGTATGTTGAGATTGCAATGCTTTATTATAGGATACTTCTGTTGAGAAGCCTATTTCCTTACCGCCTTGTGGTCCTGTTGGCCACAGAGTGTAAGGAAACAATTAGATGACAATTATGTGAAACGATAAATAGAGAACATTAATGTACATTGACAGTCGAACGATTATTCATGTTAACTCTCCCCAAATCTGTATAGGACCAAGGCTTTGTTGTAAAACCTTGTGATTCTGTTCATATCGTGGTCAAATAATTCCAACTACTATGCACATTTGCAGGACTTCTATTGAGCAGGGCTTTTGTTCTAGGGGAAGTTGGTATGGGAGTTGTGACTGTATCCAGCTCAGCCTCTCGAGCATCTTTGAACATAAGCGGACGAGTGACGCTTCCTCAATCTAATGTTAAGGGACCCTTTATATTGGGATTCAAAGCGGACAAACCCAAAAAGATAACCTTAATTGGACCGAATGAACCTGTTTGTTTACACATAGAGAAAAAGAAGGATAATAGAAAGAAAGGAAGATCAGTAAGAAAACCTTCTAAAGCAAGAGTTGGGGTTGCTGATATAGCTGAAGCTTCGCCATGTGCTACTGAATTAGATCTTACTGAGGCGGCAGCTAAGCTGGAAAGCATTTTCAAGATTAGTCCTACCAGAGAAAATGTGGATGAAGAAAACATTGATGGTGTCAGAAGAAAAAGGCGAGGAAACAAAAGATATGGCAATGACGATGTTGATGAGAAGTCGGGAGAGAATGTTGATGGGGGTGTGGTGAGGAACAGGAAAAAGAAAGCAAAGCGGTTAAGCCTTGATAAAAGAATTGAGATGAAGAAGAATAAGGATTTGAGCAAGAAAAAGGAAAGGAAGTTGGTGAAGGAAGAAATAGCGGTTCCTGCAACACGAGAGGTGAAAGTTTCTATCAGTGAAGATGAGAAGATAGAGGAGCTGGTTAGAGAGTATTCTGCGTCAACAGATTTGGTCAGCTTGGATTGGAAGAAGATGAAGATACCACCAGTTCTTCCGTCTTCTGAGCATACTTGGTTGTTTAAATTGTTGGAGCTGAGAAAGGTAAATATCTTCTCTTTCATTTGTTTTTCCTTTTCTAGTCTTTAGTAGCTTTCTTGGAGGAGAAACTCTTTCCTTTTTTATACAGCAAAATTAACCTAGTCGCTCTACGAGAAGTTGTTTCTACATGACACATAACTGCTGCTCCACGGGACAAGAAGTGCAGCCAGTTTAAGGAGTTGTTTTGCGTTGTTCCATCATGTTCCAAAAACAACAGTTCTATATGACCTATATTGCTAATTCTATTAAGAATCACGCTGTTTGACAGCTGCTCGTCATCACAAGAGTCAGTTTGGTTTTATTTATCTAGTTCGTGACAAAAATGGGAGCATTTAGCTCTAGTGGATGTGGATTATGGAGACCTTTTGCTTCCTTTATGTCTTTAATAAAATTCCTTCTACTAATGTTATCAAATTACAATAGTTATTTCCGTCTTCAACTATAGGCCCTTCTTCAAGTGAAGGAGAATCTGCAGAGTGAACTGGGAAGAGATGCAACTGATGCCGAGCTAGGGAAGGCGACAAATATGACTGTAATTCAAGTTAGAAAACAAATGGAGGCTGGACATGCAGCAAGAAACAAATTGATTAAGGTATGTTGCATCACTTTCTATTGACTTTCCGGAAGAATGGTGCTTTTCTCTAATATATTTGCGGAGGCCATTGTATTTTCTCTACCTTACACGCACAGCTAAATAAGAAAATTATGTCTGAATGGCTGATACTTCCGGTTGTAAAACTGCATGGATCAAATTACCTTATATTTCAGTATGAGAAGTGAACACATTTTGATTGAGCAGCAATCTTCATTCCTCCTGATATATTGTTTATTTTCACTCATGCAGCATAACCTAAGACTTGTATTGTTTGTGATGAACAAATACTTTCAAGACTTTACAAATGGACCAAAATTTCAAGACCTCTGCCAAGCAGGGGTTAAGGGTCTTATAATAGCTATTGATCGCTTTGAACCGAAAAGGAAATTACGGCTGTCGACTTATGCTCTTTTTTGGATACGGCATGCTATCATTCGTTCGATGACTGTCTCGAGCTTTACCCGTGTCCCTTTTGGTCTGGAATCGGTATGTTCCTGCAACCCAATGTCCCATTAATAACATTTTTTTCTAACCTTTGAGTTTGTGTTTCCTACTATTATTTATCGCAATTTTGTTCAAAGCTCTTGAGAACAATAACACGCAACGCTTCTTCCACATGCATGTTAGAAATGAAAAATACGAGTTGTCGGTCTCGTAACCTTAAAAGTGGTGTAGAAACTAGATGTCCTGTATGTTGTTGGAGATGAATTACCCTACATTTCCCAATTTTCATCAAGGAACAAGAAAAGAAATGATTTGGAATTTATGCACTTTAATCTTGATCGTGTTGTGTTGAGCTGTGTTCTGTTTATTTGTTCGTGGAACACAGTAACACATAAAGGGGTGGATGCCGGTCTCCACAACACAATGGAAAGAGCCTCTTTGTCTTGGTTCTGAATTTCTGATATATGCAAGAATTTAGCATTTGGGATCTGGGATTTGGGATTTCGGCTATTCAAGTTTGTTGGCGATCCTAAAATTGGACATATTATCTAAACCAAAAACATGTAGACATTTCGTGAAACAGCATATCCACTAGCCAGACTTATGGACATGCACCCTTGTGAGATACTCTCTTGAGTCTCTTCGTCCCAATCATTTATTTATTTTTGATTAAAATCCCCTTTATAGAGAATATAAAAAGTAAACAAATGTGGGACGGAGGGAGTTTTTCTTATTTCTAACCGAGTCACGATAACATAATTTATCACCTTGGGGAAACTTTTCTGTTGCCCCTTTCCGAAATCCCCTGGAGTTTTTAGTGGAATAACCCTTACTCCCCTATCAAGGTAGTTCAGTCTGTTTTTTTGGTCGTGTTTGCTTTGTTGCTCCTCACATGATATCATGGAAGCTTGTTGTAGTGTCTTACTGTCTTAGACTTTGTTAGAATTTTTGTAGTTACTAATCTACTATGCAGTCACAAAATTGCGACAACTCTGATGGATTTTGTTTCTTTCGATTAAACTTGTTCAGGTGAGAATGGAAATCCAAAAGGCCAAACTTGAATTGATGTTTGAGCTGAAAAGGATGCCTACTGATGAAGAAGTAACAGATAGAATAGGAATATCTCTTGAAAGATACCACGAAGTGATGCGAGCCGCTAATTCTGTGGCTTCCCTACATTCTAAGAATAGAGTTACGCAAGAAGAGTTCATCGATGGGATTACCGACATTGACGGTGTTGGGGGCGACAAGCGGAAGCAGCCAGCTTTGCTTAGACTTGCCCTCGATGATGTGGTATTTTCCCTTCCATCTTCGTGCCTGTTTATAAAAGTTGGAGTTGTTTCTTACACTATTTTTGAGTATGCGTCCTACTTGGAATGGAAAGAAGTGTTGCGTAGATATCAGACCTTACGAGTATGACCCATCCAAGCCGAAGAAGAACAAGTTGAAGCAAATCCGAACCCAAAGTGTTTCAACCCGTCACGAGTAATTGCGGGAGCCTGAAAAATTTCCTTCACCGCTGGCCTGTAATAGTCACAACCCAATGAGTAATCGCCCGGGAACCTGAACCAGAATTGAAACAGAAACCTTAATAGTCATGACCAAAGTGACTCAAACATGACCTAATTGACCTGATCCTTTACCGCCGGCCCGTAACCAAAATGACTTGCAGCAAACTTCTAATGACTCAACCTCACTAACCTGAATAATGTGTCTTTCTGTCTTTCAGGTCTAGTAGTTACCATTAGTTACCAGAATTATCAGCAGTTAAATTTTGATAAATTTAAATTTTGTGTTTTCTTTTGCAGCTCGACTCATTAAAACCGAAGGAGAGCCTAGTCATCCGGCAAAGATATGGACTTGACGGAAAAGGAGACAGAACGCTGGGAGAAATTGCCGGGAACCTTAATATCTCCCGAGAAATGGTCCGGAAGCACGAAATGAAGGCTTTGATGAAGCTGAAGCATCCAGCTCGAATGGATTATCTTCGTCATTACATACACTAAATTGAACCTACACCATATCATTCCCATGGCCATGGGTATCACCGGTACATATGTATATCTACGCGTGAATACATACTCTTCTTCCTTCTCACCTTGATTATCTTCTTATATTGTGATGTATACATAAAAATTCGTAGTAGAGTGTAAAATGAAACGTAGATATGCCATACTTAGATACTTTAGGCTAAGATTTGAGTTTTGCTGAAACCCGCCCTCGTAAATATCACCTGTAATGTAATCTTCTTGTTCATTCTTCAATTTTCACCCTTATATTTATACAGTTATACTTATACATACCATGCTGAATTAGTCTCATTTCTCCTGATAATGTTTTCTTTAAGATCATCTCATATGAAAGTTCGTGTTGCATCATATGTTAACACAACATTCGTTAATTCGGATAGACGGGGATCTTACAAGTGGTGGTTGTATACTTGTATGGATCAAAATATCAAATTTGGCAGAATTTGGTGCAGGAGTCAGGAGATATACGATCTGCATTATATATTACTCCGTATTTCATGTTTTACAACTTACAAACCGACAAATATACGAGTATACTCTTACGGAGTACAACGATTATTTACGTAAACACGAGAAATATCAATATACATTCATATATAAATCGAGTATTCCTATAGTAAAAGATTACAGTACCGGGTTTTGCATATTTAGTTTATAACACATCGGAGACAAAAGAGTACAAATATATGGAAATTCACATGCAGGAAACAGGAATATTGAAGTCTGAAGACTGTCTGATATAAATTGTTAGTTGTTGAGGGGATGTTTGATTCTCCAAAAACGTTCAATTTCTTCAGCTGTTCTTCCTGGAATTCTCCCGGCAATTAGATCCCACCTACCATTAAACAATAAAAGACAGACTAAGTATACAAATTAGTCGACTTATAATTTTACTAAAGTAGAAAAACTCATGTATAGTTCAGACTTCAGACGGAAGTATTGTGGATGATAAATCGCAAGTTCAATCACGATTCAGGTATAAGGGTTCTCTGTCTTATTTTTTGGATCCCCGACTCATATTCTCTTTCATGTTTCATCTATGTTACGGAGTATTATTTATTTTTAATATTAAGAATTTATTTTACTCTAGACAGTATTAAGATTACGACATACGGAGTACGTAGTAGTCTCAGATACAGGATTCTTCATGGATGGATCTAGGGCTGAGCAAAATTATATGATACGGTTTTATTATACGTATCCG
>JAYMSF010000870.1:0-13648 GCA_036897335.1 Silene vulgaris | reverse complement strand
TACGATCAACTTAACCTTTCTCTGAAGACTTGTTTTGCATACTGTGCTCTCTTTCCCAAGGATTGGGAAATTAGTAAGCAAATGTTGATTCAACTTTGGATGGCACAAGGCTACATTAACTCGGAGAATTTGGGCGAGGAATACTTTTTTATATTGCTTCAAAGGTGTTTTTTCCAAGACATATTCGTGGATAAATTCGGGGAGATTGAGTCGTTTAAGATACATGATCTCCTGCATGATATTGCTGAAAAAGCAGCGGGCGAAGAGATTTGTAGGTTCAATTTTGACATTTCTAATGTGGGTAAAAGAGTTCGCCATCTGTCTTTTGTGAGTAACCCTCATTCACGTAATATCTTCAATAGTAATCATATTCGTACATGCCTTCAAATCGAGGGTAGAGTGGACCAATTACTAGCAAGTAAATCAATACTGAAATGGACATGCTTAAGGTTACTAGATCTGAGTTATTCACATGCCACGAGTCTACCAGAATCAATTGGTCAGCTGTTGCATTTGAGGAGTTTAGATCTCTCGTTCAGTAGTGATCTAAAATTTCTTCCCAAATCAATAACAAAGTTAGTTAATCTACAGACTTTAAATTTACATTCTTGCACTTGTTTAATACAATTGCCAAATGATGTGAGCAAGCAAGTTGATCTACACACTTTAATTTTACATTCTTGCACTAGTTTAATAGAATTGCCGGATGATATGAGCAAGCTAGTTGGTCTACATACTTTAGATGTAGCTGGATGTGATGCGCTGAGTTGTATGCCGTCAGGCATAAGTATGTTGACCTGTCTCCACACTCTATGCCAATTTGTGGTGGGTGCTCGAGCAAGCTCAACTTTGGAGCTATGTTTTAATGGGCTGGAAGAGCTACAACACCTGAATAAATTAAAAGGGATATTGAAGATTCAAATAGCAGTACCAAAAAATGCAAAATTTGTAAAGGAAGAACATGGCGGGGGAGCCTACTTAAGGAGAAATGAACACCTTGAAATGATTGTAATTAACTTTAGACGCGAAGAGGAGTATGGAAGCAAGGAGTCTGAGCAAGCGTTGCTGGAGGCAGGGTTCAAAAACTCGGCCGATACGTCTCGTATTGGCCGAGATGTATCGGTATCGTTAGCTGCCGAGTCACGATACAGCGAGATATATCGGCCATTTATAAAAGGGGCCAAAATCGCCCGAGTAGACCGAGTTGACTCGGGTATCGCCTAACTCGGTCTATACCACCGATATGATCCAGGGAGATTTTTCTGTCAGATTTTGAGAAATTGAAAAACAGGGGATAAAACATATACTCACCATAAAAATTAATTTTGAGTACGGTACAAGTCAGAGCTTAGAGCTTGGAGGTGGTGAAGTTTGAAGGAGATGAAAAGGACGAATTTGTGGAGACATGAAATCATGGAGATGAAGAAGATGAAAGGCAATCAACGGCTCTTGTTTTTTTAATTTTAATGTGTATGATGTTTGATGGAAGGAGGTGGAATTGTATATGGTAAGATTAATAGAGATGTGGATGGGTGAGTGCCACTTGTCAAATTATGGGTGAAGTGCTCAATGGTAGGTGGGTAGTTTATTTTTCCTTGTTCTTTTCAAAATCTCTCAGGCTTAATTTCATTCGAGAAGCTTCCATACAGAGCGATTTTAACTCCCAACATCCCGATACAATTTTAAAATGTTGTTTTAGAGATATTTAGCCATAATATAACATCAGAAATATAATAGATATAAAATATAGCTAAAAAACCTTGTAAAACAAAAATCGACCGCGACGAGCGATTCATGGCCGCGACAAGCGGTTCAGGACCGATACCGCGACACCGCGACCGCTACCGCGATCGCGACCGATACCGAGATTTAAAACCCTGGCTGGAGGAGATGCAACCTCATCATGATGTCAAAACATTAAAGTTGAAGGGGTATCATGGTGAGACATTACCGAGATGGCCAGGGAGGGGAGATAACTCGGCATTGTTTTATCTCCCCAATCTTGTCACTCTGACGATCAAAGATTGCAGGGAGTTGCTTTATCTGCCTTGGCAGGTTGGGAAACTGCCCCACCTTAAAACTCTAGATATTTCATACTCGTCGAGTTTGGTGTATGTCATGGATGCAGACGCAGAAGCATTTGTCTCAGATGAAGTATCATCATTCTTTGCCAGCCTCGAAAACCTCAATATTTCTAAGTCACCTGAGTTAAAAGGGTGGTGGCCGTGGAGATCAGAATCAGGGTCGCAAGTGGTCAATCCTAATGACCGCGGGAGCAGCCGAGAAGCACTTCTACAGTGGGTATCATCTCCCTGTTTTCCTGTACTAAAGAATCTGACTATAGAATATTGTGAAAAAATGATCTTTGTTCCTTTATGTCCACGACTCGAACATCTTAAAATATATAATTCTAGGAGAAAACTGACGTGGACAGATAACTGGAGCTATACTAGCCATCTGCCGTCATCGTCACCGTCATATCCCAAATCGAAGGAGCTGGCAATCGACAACTTGGAGTGTCTGAAATCAATGCCTATTAAGTACACTCAGTTTCTTTCAGAGATAGAAATAGTGTCTGATATGAGATCAGAGAGCTTGGGAGAAGTAAATGAGTTATTTCCGACCTGTTTATTGTCTTCGCTGCAATTCCTGACCCTCGGATGGTTCCCAAACCTTAGAAGCGTGGGAGGATGGTTGGAGCATCTTTCTGTCTTGGAGTATTTGTGTATAGAACGCTGTCCAAAAGTGGAGTTGGGTGGGATGTCATGGCATAACATTGCTGGTAGCCTACAATGCTTGGTTTTGGCTAAAATCGAAGATATGGAGGAAATGCCAGAGGGGATGCAGTACTGCACTTCTCTCCGATCTCTTATCATTGAGGATTGGCCCAAACTGAAATCCTTGCCAAAATGGATGCCCAAACTCACTTCTCTCCAGAAACTCACGCGCTTTGGGGGTGTTCAGAGATGCTCAAGGGAAGATGCCAACAACCGTATGGGGAGGACTGGCCCCTCATCCGACACATCTCAGAAATTTCAGTGCGGTAGATAAATGAGTTGAAGGATAATATTATATTATGATAAATTATGTTAGATATTAGTATATAGAATAATGATGGCCGTAATTATTGTGTTTACCTGTGTACATTCTGCAACGACTTCTTTGTATGTTAAATTCCTCTTTTATTTGATTGTGATAAATGAGTGTACAAAGCCACTAAGGAAGAAATATGGATTCTTTCCCATCGACGATTGCGATGGAAGTCATGGAACAATAGTTTTGTGACAGAAGTTTGTCAGGGAAAAATATTCGTTGAAAAATGCATTTTTGTCGCCAATCAGCGTTTTTGCTCGTCCCAGTTCAGAAATATTTGCTTCATTTTACATGTTTATAAGGTTTGTTCATCCTCTTATGTTTGAGTTTTAACTTTGGCTGATTATAAGGGTATTTGTGCTAATAGAATTGGCCAAAACTAGAGTTTGTGACACGATTATGAAAAGGACCAAAACTTTAAAAAAACCTCGAAATTCTGCAAGTTTGCAAAATAAAATCTGTTGCGAAGTGTTCCAATTGAGACCATTTTTTTTGTAGTGGACGTAGTGCTGAAATTTGTCACAACTGGAAGAGTGAAATCATTCATCTGATGGGTTACTTAGCTGCGATGGCCGATGGGGGAATGATGATATCCATTCAAATATACCTTATGAGGAGGTATCAAAGGACGCGAAACCAGCAAATGTAATTATGAATTCGGATAAATTCTTTTCCTTTTGTTCTTGTAGTCGGTTTTTTCTCGAATGCTGAAAATTGCCATGTCTCTTATTTTTAGGCTATTGCTGGCAAGAAAAAGGCCCAACCTTGATGCAAAGACACCCGAATCCAAGAAGGCAAAATTAGTTACACCTCAGAACAGAAACAGGTGACATTACTTCTCTTTTCCTCTTTACTCTTTTGGTTTTTCAGACGGTTTTGTGATCATTTTATGGTCAAATGAAACTATAATGGTCCAGCTAGTGGTAACTTGTTTTCAAAAGTGGTCATATTTGGCTGTAAAGTGATCTCAAAACCCCTTCTTATTGTTTTAGACGAAAATAGTCTATTTAAGGGAGACCAACACATTGAAATATACGAAGTATTTGGCATAGTGGTATTGCTGAATGTGTCTACCTAAATTGGATTAATTATTACTGAATCGTAGTTTGTGATCAAAGTTTAAGTGCTGAATTTCTTAAGAGACGTAAAGGGTCCGTCTTAAGGGAGACCAACTGTTTTTTAAAAGCATTTAGAAAGACATTGGATACTGAATTACTGATCTATTTAGTGCTTGGTGAAAGACAAAGTAGTCTTTGATATAATAAAGTCAACTTATAATTAGAAAATAACGAAAGTGTAATAAATTAATATAAGTTCCTCAAAGTCTTAAGACCAAGTCATTGAATATACATAATCAACTCAATTTACGAAGGACGTGATGTGCTGTAAACATGTGTTTAGTAGTGGAGATCTCCATTATTTACGCTCCTAATTGCTACTTAATCAACTCCGTACTCAACACTTTCTGTACTCTACCTATTCACTCTAATCTCTTGCATTTACAAACATCCAAAAAACAAAAAACTCTTGAGAGATTTTTCAAGTCCCACAATCATGGACTTGTCAACAACCTTGTCTATAGTTCAAACTATCCTTGCTGCTATCCAAACTTTGGGTCAGTTACAGTCAGTATGTTCCGTTTCTAACTGCAAATCCGAGCTTGATGACCTCCAAAACACTGTCGAAACCGTCAGAGCTGTTCTTGAGGATGCTGATGCTAAGCAGGACTCGCTTAACTCCCAGGAGAAGAATTACGTCAAAGAGCTCAAAGATGCTGTTTATGATGCCGATGATGTGTTAGATGAGTTCCTCACCCTTGCCAAGCAGAAGCAACTAGAAAGCAACAAGGTGATATCCTTTTTTTCTCGCTTTAAGCCTCTTACTCGCAAACTCTCTAGTAAAGTCAAAACTGTTAACGACAAGTTAAACACCATTGCCACTAAGAGTGATAAGTTCAGTTTTAAAGTTGAGTTTAAGCCTAAGAAATTTACAAAGGAGGAGACTTCTTCTTTTTTGTCTGATAAAATCATCGGGAGGGAGGACGATGTAGAGAAGATTATAAGTGTGTTGTTGGGTTCTGATACTAAAGACCACCCACCTGTTTCTTTGCTTGCCATTATGGGAATGGGAGGTTTGGGAAAAACCGCGCTTGCTCAACTTGTTTATAACGATCCTAGGATCAGTGAGGCATTCAACCTAAAGAGGTGGACTTGCATTGCTGATCAGGATCAACAAAAGTGGGACTTGAAAGGGAATTTAGGGAAGGCCGTGATAGGATTATGTGTTAGTGAGAAAACGTCTTTGGAGGACATACATCATCAAGTTACGGAGCAACTGGGTGGGAAAAAGTATTTGCTCGTGTTAGATGATGTATGGACGGAAAGTTATGATGAATGGCAGAAGTTTGAAGGGTTTTTGAGGGTAGGGGGAAGGGGGAGTTGGATAATTGTCACTACACGCTCGAAAAAAACTGCCCAAATGATTGGAGGAGACCAAGTGCACGTGTTGCAAGGTTTATCAGAGCTGGAGTCATGGGTTTTGTTTGAAAGGATGGCGTTTCAAGCAGAAGCAAGGGATGATGAGTTAGTTAAACTTGGAAAAGAGATTCTTAAAAAGTGCACCAATGTCCCGCTTGCTATTAGAGTAGTAGGAAGTCTTCTGCGTGGTGAATCCATGTCTAAGTGGTTATCATTTCATGACAAAGGGTTAGATTATCTTACTAAAAGTAATGATACCATGACCTGCATATTGAAGTTAAGTTACAATCAACTTAACGTTTCCTTGAAGGCTTGTTTTGCATACTGCGCTATCTTTCCCAAAGATTGGCAGATTAATAAGCAAATGTTAATTCGGCTTTGGATGGCGCAGGGTTACATTAAATCGGAGCACATGGGCGAGGAATACTTTCTTATATTGCTTCAAAGGTGTTTTTTCCAAGATATACTTGAGGATAAATTCGGGGGCATTAAGTCTTTTAAGATACATGATCTCTTGCACGATATTGCTGAAAAAGTAGCGGGAGAGGAAATTTGTAGGTTCAGTATTGGCACTTCTAATGTGGGTAGAAGAGTTCGCCATGTTTCTTTTCTGCGTCACTTTTATACAGAAAACTTTGATACTCCTCGTGTTCGTACGTGCCTTCAAATTAATGTTCCTTTTCGCAGTTGTAAACTGGAGCAATATTTAGCAAGTAAATGTAAACCGGAATGGACATGCTTAAGGTCATTAGATTTGAGTAACACAGAGGTGAAAAGTCTACCAGAATCAATAGGTCAACTATTGCATCTTAGGAACTTAGACCTCTCATCCAGTAGGCATCTAATAGTTCTTCCAAAATCAGTAACAAAGCTAGTTAATCTACAAACTTTACTATTACGTTCTTGCCCTAAGTTAAAACAATTGCCAAATGATGTGAAAAAGCTAGTTGATCTAAGCACCTTAGATATAACCAAATGTGATTCGCTGAATTGTATGCCGGCTGGCATAGGTATGTTGACCTGTCTGCAAACTCTATGCCTATTTGTGGTGGGTATGCGAGCAAGTTCAACTTCAAAGCAATGTTTTAAAGGGTTGGAAGATCTACAATACTTGAATAAATTAAAAGGGAGTTTGACGATTGAAATGGCAGTACTGCAAGATGCAAAATTTGTGAAGGAAGAACATGGCGGGGGAGCCTTTTTAAGGAGTAAGGAATACCTAAAGACGATTGTCATTAACTTTAGACACGGAGAGGGGTATGGAAGCAAGGGGTCTGAGCAAGCATTACTGGAAGAGATGCAGCCTCCACATGATGTCAAAGCATTGGAGTTGAACGAGTATCATGGTGAGACAATACCAAGATGGCCGGGCAGGGGAGATAACTCGGCATTGTTTTATCTTCCTAATCTTGCCACTTTGAAGTTCAATGAATGCAGTGAGTTGCTCTATCTGCCTTGGCAGGTTGGGAAACTGCCCCATCTTAAAACGCTAGTTATTTCAGACTTGTTAAATTTGGAGTATGTCATGGATGCAGACTCAGAAGCACTTGTCTCAGGTGAAGGATCATCTTTCTTTCCCAGACTAGATAAACTCGAGATTTTTAAGTTGCCTAAGTTAAAAGGCTGGTGGTGGAGATCAGAATCAGGGTCAGACGTGGTCAATCCAAATGATGGTAGGAGCAGCCGAGAAGCGCATGTAGAGATGGTATCATCTCCCTGTTTTATTCTACTAAAGAATCTCAGTATAAAATACTGCGAAAAGATGATGTTTGTTGCTTTCTGTCCGCAACTCGAACATCTCCATATACATGGTTCCTGGAGAGAGATGAGATGTACCCCTCATCATCAACTGCCGTTGTCATATCCTAAATTGAAGACACTGGAAATGAACAACTTTGAGTTGTTCAAATCAATGTCAATGGAGTACACTCAGTTTCTTGTAGAGATATATATAAATGGAGAGGAGAATATGGAGAGCTTGGGAGAAGTAAAGGAGTTATTTCCGACCAGTATATTGTCTTCTCTACGATCCCTAACCCTCATAAGTTGCCCGAAACTTAAGAGCATAAGAGGATGGTTGGAACATCTTTCTGCCTTGGTGGAATTGCGTATAGAATACTGTCCAAATGTGGAGTTGGGTAGGATGTCATGGCATAACTTTGCTGATACCCTTGAATCCTTGGTTTTGATTGGATTTGAAGAGATGGAGGAATTGCCAGAGGGAATACGGTACTACACTTCCCTCCGATTTCTTACCCTTGGGTTGTGTCTCAAATTGAACTCGCTGCCGAATTGGATGCCCAAACTCACCAAACTCCACAAACTCTGGATTCTGGCGTGTTCCGGGAGTTTCTATAAAAGATGCCAACATCCGAATGGGAAGGACTGGCCCCTCATCCAACACATAGAAGATCTTATAGTGGGCTAGAGAATAGTCTTATCAGATACGAGTATAATATAGGAAAATGAGATGATTGTAATAAATTAGTTTAGACCCCGTACAATTCTTGTATTTTGATTTGATGGAAACAAAATTGAAACTGCAAATTAATCAACAGAATTGATTGATTTCATGAATGGTGTATTGGAATGAAAATTTTCTTTTTCCACAATGAAACTAATTATATTATTTTATATTAATTAATTGAATATAGTACAAAGATTCCGGTTCTAGATTGTAATATTTAGCCTGAAAAACTTAACGATTTCACTTAATCTTTTAGTAGATAGGGGATGAGTGTTTAAGCAATTAATGGTTGTCATAAGTCATAACTCATACGCTTTAAGAATATCTTATCCGATAATGTGTAATGATAGAATTTGATAGGAGAACATAGACCAAGTATTTGGTTTGTTTATTTTGAATTTTTGTGTGTGTGTATACCATCCGGTTTAGTATGGATTCGAGATGGGAAGGTCTCACACTCACAGCGATTCTTGCTTCTTTTTCTATGTCGTCTTCATGAATTCCTGCAGTAAATCTTCATGATTCTGCCGTTTTCTCAGGGTTATATTCTAAATTTTTTTGCATCGCAGTCTTTGCCACCAAATGTTGGATTGGAGTATGGCGGATGGATGGGCCGTCCTCTGTCATCATTTTGTTTATGAACTAATTGGTTTTTACTTCTATAGGCTTGTCTGCTGCAAATTGTGGAACATTTATCCGTTTGTGTTCAAAAATTTAAATCTATTTGTCTAACAATTGTGAGACGTGTGCAGTGTTGCGGTTATATTTACTTCATCCCAGTCTTTGCCTCCAAATGTTGGATTGGAGTGTAGGGGATGGATGGATATTTCCAGTCTTTGCCTCCAAATGTTGCTTGTTTGTTGCAAATTGCGAAACATTTATGCATTTGTGTTCAAAAATTGAAATCTATTTGTCCAACCATTTTGAGACGTTTGTAGTGTTGCGGTTATATTGGCATATCATCGAATTGTCCTGGTTATGTGAAGATTGAGGTTATGGAGAATGAAGTATGTCAAGTAAGCTTCAAATGAGGGTCTCTATCGTACATTCATACCTGTCTCCAGCATTCTGACTTTTGACACGATCCTGTAATAACAGAGCTGCGTACATTTGTTTACGTGATGCTTGTTCTTTGTGTTGTTCAGGTAACTCTCAGTGACATTAAGAAATTACCCAAGCCAAAACCAGGGACAAGAAGCTGATTATGGGCTTGCTAATAAGCCAGGATACCCTTCAGTTGTCATTTGGTTTAGTTTCGACCAAGATTTTGAAGTTTCTCACCCGTGGTGGCCAGTGACGGATACAGAAATAATTTTTTGTGGTGTCCCCTAAATTTTATCGCATAAAATAAAAATTATATTAAAAAAAACGAGTTTTATATTACATATCTAAAATCAAGTACACCACAGACCACACATCTAAACATAGTGACCTCTACGTGATTTCGTGTTTTGAAAACGATACATGATACTTTCAATAGAAATTGACTCAAATACATCTCTTTCAATGTATGTTACTAAACAATCATTCAAGTATTGATCGCACATTCGATTCCGTAATTTTGTCTTGACGTACTTCATAGCCGAAAAGGCTCTTTCCACTGTAGCGGTAGCAACTGGAAGAATCAAAGCTAGTTTTAACAATAAGTACATATGTGGATATATGATGTTCTTCCTTGTCTCCACCATGGCTCGAGCTAGATCTCCGAGTCCTTTAAGCCCTGCAAATGCATCATGACATCGAACATCCACGATATAATTTTTTAGCTCACCAGTTAGATGTCTCACCAGAACAGCATCAAAGTCATATGGATAAAAGCTAGCCATTTTCTCTAACATTGGCAAATCAAAAGCACGAAATCCATCCTTTGGACTCAAGCAACTAACACAACGAAGTAGCTCTGTATTTACTTCATCAAAACGGCCGTTAAGCTCATGAAGTTGTTTGTCGATAACTGCATAAAAAACATCTGCACGATAATGAAGCAGATTAATTCTTGGTGCCGTTCTTCGTTTTGGCCTTCCCGGAGTTACATAATTGTCACCCATTTCAACAACGTCAATGTCACAGCCATAACAAAATTGATGCACTTTTTCTAGAAAATCATCCCACTCGTTATCTCTCATGTTTTGAAGTCGTTGTTTACAAGTTTCTACCATGTGCATAGCATTTACTATCTCCTGTTCTTCCTTTTGTAGAGCCTGTGATAGCTCATTTGTGATTCCAAGAACATCAATCATCAAATGCAAGATGAAAACAAAGTCAAATGAACGTAGATACGCCATCAAACCTCGTGCATTCTTCTTATGAGACGAGTTGGAAACATCATTATATATAAACTCAAGCACATCAATAACATCAAGAAAACTTTCCTGCAAGTTTAGTAAAGATCTATAATGAGATCCCCAGCGGGTGTCACACGGCCTTTTAATCCCAAGCTCTTGGTTCAAACCTTTCCCCGTTTCAATTTCCCCATTGCTTATAGCTTGTGCAATTTTGATAGCTCGTAACTCTCTAAATACATCACGCCGCTTACAGGAGGACCCAATGACATTTACCACCTCTGAAACCAAATCAAAAAACCAAACCACATCGACATGTCCTTTTGCAGTAGCTACAAGTGTAAGTTGCAACTGATGAGCGAAACAATGAATATAATAAGCAGATGAGTTATCATTTTGTATCAAAGTTTTCAACCCGCCATACGCGCCTCGCATGTTGCTAGCCCCATCATATCCTTGCCCTCTTATACTAGACATGCTAAGTTTATACTCATCAAATAACTCATCAATGGCCGACTTAAGAGATAGTGATGATGTGTTTGTAACATGGTAGGATGATATTCAGAAACTTTTTTTCTTTCGCCTGGATCCTTTGGCAAATTATCAAAATCGACTTCTACATTTGGCCCGCCACCGGAAGATGTTCCCCTCTCTTCTTCTTCAGATTGAGGCAAACGGATAATTCTTATCACAAATTTCTCCATAATACTGAAAAATAAACATTAAAAAAGCATCTCAAAATTCAAATTATACATATTAAAATCACAATTTAATTCACAATTTGATGCACTTAACATATGAAATAATGAAAAGCAAAATTGAAACTTACCTTTGTAAATTGTAATTGATGATAAAATTGAAACAAAATCTGACACTTTCAATATATTTAATGTAGATTTAGCAATCTAATTCATCCGAGTAGTGTAATAGTGTTAGGGTTTGAAACTTTAGAGTTGTTTTCTGATTGTGTGTTTTGTTTGGGGATGAAAAAAATAATACTGAGAAAGTGGATATTTGGGATATGGAAAGATTAATAATAATTTACGCACAATAAAAAGATTAATAATAATTTTATATATTTTTTTAATATTTAAGGCCCCACAATCATAGTAGTTTGGCAGGTATCACATGTGGTGGCCAACAATTTTACAAAAAATAAATATTAAAACTTTATTTTCTTTCACAGGAATAAGATAGGAAGAGTGAGTAGTGGTGTCCCACTTTTTTCTTTGTGGGGTCTTTCTCAATATTGACATATATTAGCAAAATTATTTTTTTTCTTTCCGTGGTCCAAGGACCCCTATATGTATAACGTGGGTCCGCCACTGGTGGTGGCGATGTGTCATGGTTTTGGCCTAGCAGTAATTGTCGAGCGGTCATGTCAGGCATGTGATTAGACTCCAGCTGGTGACAAAACTCCCAAGTCCAGTGGCGGCGATGTCTCATGCGGCTCTCGCAAGCAATAAGCATTGTTCCTGTGGTTGTTGACCTATGGAAACCTGTTGCAGGACTTTTAAGTCAGAATCGGCTCTGCAATCTCACTCAAAGGCCAAGCATGGTGCCAGGGGAGAGCTTAGCCTCAATTTTGAAATATATATGCGGGTTAGCTGTTTTGCGGGTGACTGAGTGATGAAGCCATTGTTTGGATGTGTCACCTAAATTAGAGTAACTAGTATTGATGCCCGGCTCTCCATTGTCTACTTCTATTTAGCATTAAAATTTAAAATTAAATTAAATAAAACTAATTTAAAGTTGAATAACTCATAAATTTATCATTAATATATTTTTTAAAAATCACGATAAAATAAATTAGGAGACAAATAAATTTACTCCGCTATAAATATTTTACTTAATTCGATTGGTTAACTAATTCGCCATATATGCTTTCTTTTGTTGTGAGTATTGTTAACTTTTATTACAATCGTTATTACTAATATTACTTTTACTACACCCGCCATACCATAATTATTGTTACGTAATTACTGAAATTAGAGGGAGATAAACATTACTTTTGTGTAATTCACAAGGTATAAGTACACAAATATTTACATAAAACTATTTTACACAACTTTTTTGTAACGCAAATTCTTGTTTACGACGGACGTCTTTTCATAAAGCCGGAGTTTTGTCAACATTTTATATTTTTATGGTTAAATGTAACCACACTAGTCTAGCTTATTTTTAAAGCTATGGCAACTTGATTTCTAAAAGTAATCATGTTTAGGTGCAAATTGTCTCAAACTCCTTTTCTTTTTTTTAAAAAAAAATACCTAAATAACCTGTCTTAAGAAGGATCAACTGAACACGAGTATATCTGAAGATAGTCCTTACAAGTGACAAGTCACAATTGAGTTGTGACTTGTGAGTATTGACACAAGTCACAACTCAACTCACAATTGAGCAACATATGGAGATTCACAAATCAATTGTTATGTATCCCTTACAATTCTTATACTCTACTCTCACAATTAAAAAATAAAATTAAAAGATAAAAGCTCACGTTATTAAGCAGTTAATAACCACGCTTATCATAAACTTTTAATACCCCTTTTAAACCTAGATCTTTCATACTTACAAAAAGAATTATGCATAAAATTTTATTTTTCATCCAATCTATTAACATTGAAATCTTATATTTGTGTTTTGGTTAATTATCTTATAACTTATGATAATTTAATTTGATGATTGTGAACTATAAACCTGATAGATTTGAGTACTATTAGACAAAAACTATAAATTTGATGAATTTGATGTAATTTTAATGTTGGTAAGTCGGTAATTTGGAAAAGAAAAAGATACCTACAATAACATGTAGTGGGTAGTTATGCATATACTCGATAGTTACTCTTTTTCTTTAATTTTTATTTTTATTATCCTACACTATCCTATCCCTATTTGAATGGGCCTAAGCAGTAGCCCATAGTTGGATGAGTGGAAGTATTTTTTTTTTCAACGAAACGCACACATAGTCGCATTATAATAAAAGAGGAGAGGAATCGAACCTGAGACCTATTATCTAAGATACCTACGTCTTAACCACTAGACTAAGACATCTTCGGTATCTGTGGAAGTATTGAAATTATGAGAAATCATCAAAAATAGTAGACTCACAAAGAAAGCATTATTAATTGCAAACTTAAGTAAGACAGTAAAACTGTACCTAATTGGTCAAAATATGAAAATATGCCGAAGTTGAAATTTTTTTCCAAAATGGGGTTTTCTCACAAAATAATTAACAAGACAGATTTAACTTTCAAATTTATTATCGAAAATGGGCACACGTAGAACCGGATTTAGCGAAGCTATGTAAAAAATTCAAGTCGCTGACC
>JAYMSF010000869.1:0-13649 GCA_036897335.1 Silene vulgaris | reverse complement strand
GTGAGAGGAAATGGGTAGAGGGGACAAGGTGGGCACCCCCCATGTGCTCCCCCACTCACCCTTGATGGGTATTTTGTAAGAGGAAATGATATCCGTCTTCATTTGTGACGGATATAGTGTGTCTTCAATGAGATTTTGTGAAAGTACTTTATAGGAGTAATAATTATTGTGATTGGTCTTTGAATCATGATTCATGAAAAAAAGATAAATTACTTGATTGGCTGCTCGCAGTGCGGAGCTAGGCCGCTAGGGGGTTGGGCTGATGAAAACCGCAAAGGTTTAAGTTAAAAAAATTTAAGCTTTTTCGAGTTTCCTTCATACTATTATTCGTTCGCTTCCGTTGAAAATTTTCGCCCCAAAAGATTCAATTCTTGACTGTTCAAATGCTTATGGAGTATGAATTCAAACATGGAATATATTATGTGTCGTTTCATTTTAATTTTGAAAGTCATCTATCACAAATTTGATTTCACTATCATCGAGATATATACAGAATATAATTACACAAATACTTTATGTAAAATCAGTTCTTGGTTTACTTTTAATTACACCTTTAAAGGACTAAGCATGGTTACTAATGACTCTGTATCTTTATGTAGCTATTTCGGTAAAACAAATTCTTGTGTGAAACGGTTTTACACAAGACTTATTGTAAAATCAAGCGTAAAAGTGGTAATTGAACCCCTTAACGTTGTTCAATTGTGAAATTAGGCCCCTTAAATTTCAATTGGAGCAATAAAGCCCCTTAAGTTTCACCAAAAGTGAAATCCAACCCCTTTTTAATATAATAATTTGATATTTTTTTCAAATAACTTTCACCCGCATTATGTATTGTAGCATCATTGTTTTTTTACGAGTGATAAACATATAAAACCGGTTTACACGAGACTTGTTCATTAGATAAATAAAACGAGGTTTTAAGTACGCTTATTGTAAAACCGCCTTATAAAAGACATTTCTCTCATAATATTTATAACTTTTCGCCCCACTAAAATACATTGTGACTAAAAAATAGAGGGCAACATACTATTTAAATAAAAATATTAACTTAAATTAAAAATATAAAAATCAAACAACAGTAAAAAATTGATCAAGACAGAATCAGTATATATGCTGATGAAGTTAAAGACGACCTCCATCATTAGCTTAGGCTATTGAACATCAGTGTCATCACCGACTTATAAATACTCACAAATTTTTAAGCTTAAAACGGGTCAGATAACATATCATTTGCACATGTAAAACAAAAACAAAATACTCCGTAACAAATACTCCGTATATACTATTTAACTTGTTTTATCTTAGGACGGATATGTCAGTTTTAAAAGAGACTTATCGTATGTATAATACTACTCGTATTGTTGTGCTTATTACGGAGTATATGGCTTTATAAGTCCACAAATTCTTATAAGTCGTTTTCTCAATATTTGATTATTAGTTTAATTTAATCATACTCTTGGAGTGAGTGGCGCATGCACATGTATTCATGCATCATGCTTACATCGAAAAATATATTTTGACTTTGTAATAAACCGTCTTCATTACTTTTTCTCTCCATTATAATATTAAGACGGGATAAAACCAATTATTGGCTGGATAACTAAATTAGATCGAGTGAAGTAATACTAATAGTTTCACTCGGAAAAACAATAATAATCTACCTTTCATCGGGTTGAGAAATCAGTTCTCAAAATTCATTACATTAGCAATATTGAATTGGGGTATCGAGGCCGATATTAAATGGTGAAATCAGCCCTCTTAACTTTCAATTGTAGAAATCAAACCGCTTAACTTTAGTTAAAAATAAAATTAAACTCAACGTTTGATTTCTCAGGAAACTCCCTAAAATTCATTTTATAATCTAATTCAAAAAAGAGAACTAACACATTTTATTGTTAAGATGATGCTATAGCATATGGCTAACTCAAAAAGGAGTAGCTAAAGAAAAAAAAATATTTCGTCAATACGTAAGATGAGGATGAATTAGCGAGAACTCGAGAAAATTAATTTGGGCTCTGCCTCCTCATAAGGATAGACTGCATCTTCATAAAAATAATTTTATTGCAATAAAGACTGTTTTGATGCTGATGTAATTCGAACCTAACCGAATAACTTATCTAGTGACATCTAATATAATACATATCTAGAAATTAAAGCGGCACTCAACAAGTAGGGCAGTAACAATGGAGACCATTCAACGTAAAACCATGAAGGTAAAACCTATACAAAAAATACTTCACTGGGATGTCTAGTTGGTAATATCATCCAGAAAAGTGTGAACTTCTCGGTACGTTTGTAGTAGCACCCATTGTTGATAGCCTTCCCTATATTAGTATCTTCGGTTGTGGTAATTAACCTGAACAACATAACGCATCCTCACTTGATCTTCGTTGTACACTACATACTCGCTATGAGATCTGTAACCCACCTGTTCACGATTAACACAAACGAACTGTAACGTCAGAAGGATTACCAATAAACAAAAAAAAAAAAAAACAATTTTACAAGCTTGAAAGATTTCAGCTTAAAAAGGGGAACTAGCGGCTTTGATAAACCTGTGTCCTTGTAACTGCCTTTCCCGTGGGAAAAATAACGCCATCTTCTAGCACTTGGTACTCAGATGGTGCTGTTGAACCAGGTGCTTTTACACTGCCAACCAAGATAGATATATAAGGTCTGTAGTTTACTACCGTATGACTCTCGCTTTTTTATTGTATGCATATCAAGCAAATCTTAGGTTAAGTAGAGAATAAACTCAGGAATACAGACGACAGACCCATTTAAAAAGCTCCGTATGAAAGAGAAAATAACAGAACATAAACTAATACTCACAGTATTCATTATTGTTTTCGCGTTGGGACATAATCTACTAAATTAAAATGACGAGTAAAAACCTTGGTTTCTCCCCCATGAAGTCATAGATGGTCGGCCAGTGTTGGGTTGTAGGCTATGATTCTCTGTGTCACTTGGAAAAATTTCTCTCTTGTTTATCACAAGCTAATGTTATTTCGATTCCTCATTTCGAAGAGCCAACGTGTTTGAAATGACAGTGTAGAATAACGCTATGGAAATAGCATCCAAGTAAAACATAGATTAAACGGTTCCGTCTTACTAATCTGAGTGAGGGCCTCTTTCTGGGACCTGGGTTAATATTAACGACGAAGAATCTTTAACCTTCGCTGTGTAGCAAAATGTTTCAGAATTCAGACTATAATACTTGGTTTCTATCTTCTTGGTGAAACTACTTTCCCGGCTGGCAAAGTTTCTTTGGTGCAGTACTTATTCGCCCCTCCTAAATTTCAACCTATGTTTTAGCCAACTAAATTTGCGTTCTGACTCTGCCACTTAATATAGGGGATACAAATTGACGCCCTGAAGTTTTAGGAAGCGAAAATAGGAGAAAAGGGGAAGGGAGGTAAGGGGAAATGGAGTAAGCGTGTTTTACCTCCAAATTAAATCTTAACATGTTAAAGGGAATTTAATTAGCCTACTAGTAAGGAAAATGAGGAATCCATATTCCCTTCACTCCAAATTACTCAAACACCATTTTCTAACCAAATAACGGAAATTGCCCCTCTCCCTTTCCCTTTAAATTGATCCATTTAGAGAAACGGTTAGCTTATAACTTTAATAGAAGATAAAAACAAAATTAACACCTTAGGCGCCCCCCTAAATTATTTGCACTGTAAGGTTGTTGGCCATTTAGCTCCCACATTTCACCCAGAACCACCTGCATGAACAGTGAAAAATGCACCATAAGCGTATACTCCATCTCGGATAAAGAGGAAGTATCAATATGGAAACATAAACTTGGACTTTACTTACAACTTACTTACTCGAGCCCACTTACTCTTAAATAGTTCCCTTTAACTTTGTTGGTCAATGAACATAAACTGTCTACTCATTTCTCCAAATTTATGTACATTAGATACTCCCTGCATCTTTTCCATTTAGCGCAATGAGGCTAAATGGAAAAGATGGACGAAGTATAAAACTTGTCATGTTCGATAGAACAGAAAAAGCTATTTGTATATTACGAGTTTTTAAAAGTAGCAACAATTGTATATTGGCCACCCCAATCAAGTAGAACTAAATAAATAAGATAGACGATGTATACATACATAAATAAATTACTAGAACTATTTAGTATTACCTCACATAAAAGTAAAATTGCAGTTCCAGCACTCGCAACAGAATTAGGAACAGAATTAGGAACCCCCATCCTTGCTGCGGAACGTGGGTAGGAGTACATTGCACTCTTGTCAAACATGTCAGCAAAATAGAGACCTCTACCAAAGGAAGCGCCTGACAAGGGCGCTTCTTTTGGAGCTATGCGCAACCCTGTATATGGGATGTCAATACGGAACCATAAGTTCTGAGGTCCAGAAAAAAGTGATAGCTTGCTCATATGGAAGGTTTTATATTTACCTTGAGTTAATATGCTCAGCCAATTTGTTAGTCGAGAACCATGCCACAACATCATTCTATTCTTTACATGAGCATACTGCCAGAAAAGTATGAGTATGTGCGATTGATTAAAACACAAATTCTCAAGTAACCGTCTCACAAAATATTTTCATCAACCGTAGGTTTCACAATTTCTACAAGTATTCAAAGAAGTACGAAATGCTCAAGTCCATGATACCTTTTTGAGACGCTCATTCTCTCCCTTCTTTGACACCCTAAATATCTGAACAATTTCTGCCTTTGTCTGTAATGATGTATTCTTCATATAATTTTCAATCTGACATAAGAAGGTCAGCCAATCAATAATTTCAAGTTTTCATTACTCATTCAGGACAGCAAGCAAAAACTACGTACCATTTCATATTCCCTTGATGTAGCTCCAACTGGAGCCAATGTACAACATAGTAACTGATATTGCGCATACATAACATCTACCTACAAACACATAAAAAAAAACCGAGTAACTCTTGTGTGTCCACACGAGAGGGAAATTCTGGGTTTTAGAAAAATATCCCAGCAATAATCATCAACAACTAACCTGTTGTCCTGGTAACTTGCTTAACAAGTTTGATGCATTCTCAATCTCACCTAGTGATTCAACCTAGATAATCAATGAAAAGCAGTGTCATGACTGTCGTTTTCTAAACTAATAGAACTACACAGATAATTTGCAAACAACAAGAAAGCCAAGTCTCAAAATATGAGGTGGTAGAACAAGTTTGAAGTACATAGAAGAGGAAGACAAGAGTAAACAAAGCCAAAAGAAAAAGTGAAAGAAAGGAATGGAAGAGATAAAATCAAAATAGAGAGGAGTTGAAAACTATAGGTTTGAAAGATAGGGGGATAAAACACGCACACGATGTTTTCACATAATGTTCTCAATCACTCTTCTCAGGTTTCATAGATCTTTGCTAACCCTCAAAATCCCATTGCCTTAATATCCCACAATCCCACCAACAGAAAACAAGAAGATACAAATGCGTAGTTAAATCAACAAGTCTCCTATAGGACGAACCTATAGTATAGGACAATCCCAAAGAGAAGAAAAAACTCTTACCATATTAAATTCTTGATTTTATTTTGATAACTCGATATATCTTACAATGAATACTACCATACTCAAATATGAAATACTATCATTTAAAATATTAGGTTTACAAAAAAAGAAAATTATTTTATTTGTTTATTAAGCAGTTTTATTGGACCTACTGTTAATGGTCTAGTCTTGTATATAGGTCTAGTCTTGTATATAAGATAGGTCTTACACAACAATTTGTGTAGTAAAATATAGAAGCAAAATACAGTTTCTAGAATCCTAGGTACACAACAAAAAATTGATTGTCACAAATAAAAATCTAAAACTTACCAATTCCAATTTGCTTCTCAATTTTTCACGCGTGTCAATAATAAATTGACCTGGAAATTAACATAATATCAATTGAGTTGGAAGTTGTAGAGCAGTGAAAGTATAAAGTAGGAAGTTTCTAATATGCAAGGCACAATAACTTCAGGTGCATTGCTTTGAAGCCAATGCTTCGGATCTAGGCCAACAAAAAAAAACATTCAGCCAACGTACAGATATATGCATGTGTGTATCACATCTTATGTAGCAACAGTTGCAATGTTTTTGCTTACTAAGTAACATTTTGTGAAATGAGATATATAGTGTGTACTATTATTCAAATGTATAAGTAGAATGTCAAGACTTTAGAATACTAGATAATCCCTTACTGGCATAGTTGAAGGGACCAAAAGGGTAGCATAATTGAAAACCTTGCAATTCTGCTAAATTTAAAACTAGGGGCAAGGGAGTGAGGGACTACTGGACAGCGAGGACAAATTTGCTTTGAGGTAAATTAACCAAAATAACTTACGCATGCTTTTATCACCAAAAACATGGGGAATGAGTGTGTAAAATTCCCTGCAAGGAAAAAAATTGTTAGTATAAAAGCTTGAGAAAAAGAAAATGAAAAGACAGCAAACAGTCAGAAATTGTATATTTGTATAATTGTATTCAAAGTGCTGCAAGAAAAATCCAAGCTTCTAAACTTTTTAAACAATCAAGCATCTAGGAAGAACACAACTGAATAAGCTATGTCCTACATTGAAAATATACCTCATAACAAACCAGTGAGTCTTGTATCATACGGTCTCACATGGACCAACCCATATCATTACATATACTCTTCTAATTTTAGAGTTCGTATAAGTCTTTGTGTTGATAAGAATACGAAAATAGAGGTAAATGGTTCAGAGCTAAGGTAACTGATATACACTACACAGTAGTATCAATTACCAGGTCAACTGTTTCATTTTTCAATGCAATAGAAAGTACACAAGTTACCAAATATAACTCACCCACTTAATTCTTCGAGCAGTTCTCTGTTAGATTCGCCCATGACCTCAGCAATAGTAGCAAGTACTTCATACGCCTTCACAATACATAAGGACAAGAAGATATATCCAGTGTCAAAATGGAGCACGAGATAATCTTTTAGAAGATATACTATGCAAGATTACTTGTTTTAGATTAATAATTTATCACTCAGGGAAACCAGTGAATAGATTGTAATATCAGAGTATTATGCAAGACAATAATGAATATGTTGCTCCGTCCCCATCAAAATTGCTAAATATGATAACTATGACATAAGCGTCAACATAAGCTGTATCTAATTAAGTTTTAAGCTAACATAAAGGTCTATTTGCAAAAGACATTACAAATCAAGAAGTATAATGTATACTCTGTATAAGAAAATTTCAACATACCTTCGTAATTATCCTCTTGCTTAAGTTTTGAAGAGGTAAATTCTGAGCATATCCTGGATCATAAAATGTAATGTATATAAGCAGAAAATAAAGACTTTGAATCATTTGTGTTTTTAGAAAACACCCATATCTGAACTGTACTCATAATTCACGCTACTTGCCTATGCCCTAAGGCCTAATTTATGCATTACGTAGCGTGTATTCTATTGACATAATTTTTAATACATGAATGATAAAATATCCATGTAGGTTCTGGATTTTTTTAATTGCATTCACAATATCAAAAATTATAGCACATATGAGGACTTAATTCACTCCTTAACCAACTTGTCGACTCCAGTAAAAAGTAATATGGGATGATTTATTAGGGTTTGCATCAAGAAAAACCGGAGTCCAGGAATTGTGACTGAAGGAGACTGACCTATATCTGTCATCTGCTGCGTCATTATGGAAAAGTTGCAGATAAGAGACATGAACCTTTCAACAAGGGGACCATATGTTCTATCTCCAGCACACGGAAGAGATAACTGTCCTTGGTCCTGAAAAAAATTACAAGTTTTTAAAAACAATGAAGCCTGTAGTATTCAATTTTATACAAAAAGAAGTAAACTTAAGCATGAGATACAAGCTTTTGATATAGTCTTGTTGACATTCATGTGTGTACAACCATATACATTGATAGTCATTGTAACTTCAACACTAAGTTATAAGGGATTACGGAAATAAACCTGGCTGTACAAGTATTTTCATTCAAAAAGATGTAATTCTAATCAACCTGGCTGTACAAGCATTTTCAATCAGAAAGAAGTAATTCTAATAAATCTGGATAAGTTTTTTAAAGGTGTTAACCAACAAAGTTGAACACAAATATTTGGCTACAGAAATTGAAAAAAAAAAAATGGTGTTCAAAATGTTGAAGTGTAAAGGAGTGGGAAGCTCAATGGGTACCTTTCTTCTATAATTCATTTCCAAATATGTATAGCTTCTCGGATAAGAAGCAAATTTTTTTCGATCGGACCAAAGATTTTTTGTCTTCGCATAGAAGATCTCCTCAAACTGTTGAATAGCAATGAAAGAGGAATGAGGTCCAGAAAGCTTAATTTCGCCATGCTCACCTACTGTTCCCCATCTATTGTACACCATGTATGAGTCAGCATTGTTGGCTTCTGCAGTTGCACAAAAACATGTAAATATAATAGCATTACAGCCATAGTATTAGTTTAACAAACTTGCACAGCTACGGAATTTTGAAAACTATTAGTTGTGCATACATACATGATACATGTGGCTACCTCCAACACAGAACGATTGACACCATTTGACTTCAGCGGTCAGGTCAAACTAGGTAAACTTTGGATAATTATTTTACATATAAAAGGTAGGAAAAAATCGGCACTCGTACTGTACGCTTGAGAAACAGTCTCCGTGTGTTACTATCATACAGTAGTATGCTTGATAAACACTCAGGCGATATACACAGTATATCCTAGTTTCACCCTAAATATGAATGCTCAGGGAGGATCATTCACATAATTACATGTATTGTTCTTTCTTTTTCTAATTGCAAAATTCCCTGCAATCGTCCTTTCCATGCTTGACATATTTAATGTTTTCTCCATGTAAGTTCATATTTTCTAATACAGTTCCCATCCTTTTAGTTGAGTCCTATTCTATAAGGTTCCATTTGTTTTACTACTTCAAATACTCCATGATATAGAGGTTGCTTGGGCAAATATTCAAATATGTATCCAGTGCAAATCAAAATGATCATTGCATAAATAAAAACTGTTTTATCAATGGATTATAAAAGCGAAGCCCCAAAGCATGTATCTACATAAATAGTTTAACTTACTCAGAATTTGAATCACATAGAAAACATTGGTATTGTTCTTAATGTTTGTTTGTGTCAGCATGGCTTCATAGACTGCACTTCCCTGGCATCATCGAAACAACAATAATTAGTATTAAGAATTTCCAAACCTAAGGTGTTTTTCTCAATTCTCTTTTTCTCCTCTCTGTTTTTATACGAAGTCTTTTTTACCAGTTGTATATTCCTTTGTACCAGTGCATTGTAAAACACTAGATAAGTATCAGTTAAAAAGACAAATTTTACCACTTCTATAACATGGTAATTGTTTTTGACGTTGTCTGGAACACATTGATCCGGCGAAACTGGAGCTTTCTGGGTCTTAATCACCGACTTTAGCTTCTTAGAAACTTGGATTTCTTCTTTACGACCTGCTTTCACGGACGCTACACCATGAAAGCAACCATCCAAGATATTAGATACAGTTCATTAAAAATTACAAGAGAGTTTTCGGAGCTTTTTGCCAAAGTAATTGAAAAGGTGCACTCCTAGGCGACTCTACCTGTGAAATGCGACTAACATGGTTCTAATGTGATATAACCTTTCTACATGTGACTGAGTTTTCGTTACTATTGCCTCCTTTCTCACTCAAGCCATAGACTCACTATGTCCTAAGTTATTATTATACAATGGTACTCGTACAGTACGCTTGAGAAACAGTCTCCGTGTGTTACTATCATACAGTAGTATGCTTGATAAACACTCAGGCAATATACACAGTAAGATTACATTATACAGTAAACTGCACGAGAAACGCTCTCCCTGTGTCGCTACTACGGAGACAAGGCTGAGTAGATTCGACCCTCTTATTCCCCTTACCCCACAATTTCCCGTATAGTTGTTATCGTTGATGAATCTTGTGATCTAAAATTATACTTCCTGTGAATTTCTTGCATTCTCCCAAAGTGAATGGGACCACATGTGATTCGCAACTTCTTTAACAAGTCGATTAGAAATGAGTAATTGATACTGTTTCTTTAAGCTAATCACCATCCAATGGGGAAAACACAACCAAAAAAATTAATGGTGAAATAGTACCTTGCTCATTAGCCGGAGCTACATTTTGAAAGATTGTAGCATTTGAACAAGAACCCCCGTTAGCATTGCCTCTCTTTGTCTTCTCGTTGTCATCATTAATATATACATACGAATCTACATCTATAATTTCTGGTCCTGAATATGAGCTCGTGTCTACCACATTCATATTCACATTCTGTATAATACCATCAAAATCCAAGTCTATAACTTCCACCGCTTGTTTCATTTTTCCAACAGCCTTATTGACTGCATAAGAATCCACGTCGATAACTTCCCCCATGGCTGCCATCTTCAGTAGTTTTGCCTGAGCAAAATGACACATCCCATCACAGAGAGGTACAGAAACTAGTTAACTGTTCAAATGGATATACTACATTAACTAGTAAGTATGGGTTAAACTTTTAATTCAGAGAATTAGCACTTAATTAGTCAACTCGTTTGTACAGAAGTAGATACAAATATTTATCAGAAGTTAACCCAACACTCCAACAGCGGTCACGTTTCACTTCATTGTAATTACCTTAGGCACTTCATTGACTAAGAAATACTTAAATCTTAATTAAACAAACTTAGCTAGGCATCTAACATCAAATGTCCGATACACAATTAAAAACTGTTTGATACTGAATAATATACTCCGTACAAACATTTGCAGTCTTAATTTTGTACATGAAACACTGGGACAGTAAAATAGGCTCATGTATAAAATGCAAACAATCAATGATAGTTTCTTCACGAATCACAACCAGTCACAAACACTAACCAGGATGTCACTGCAATGATTTTGACAAGGTTTCTTGGCAAAAAGTTTTGATTAAAAAAAACCACCTTTCCGTGCTCTAATTAGAAATAAACAGCTTTATTAAGATAATTTATCTAATCCAACAAAAGCTATAATGCCCTGAAGTTCAGTGCGCCGTTGTAAAGTTTGCGACACTGTGTTTCAAAATTTTCTACTCTATCCCTTATTTTCTATACGAAGTTTGGCAAAACTCGAAATGGGTTGAGATTAGCTCCAACCCTAAATGAGGTTGAACGAAGTAGAGCCGGGTATTGACAGAGCAGATTCCGAGATTATATGAAGTTGACTCTACTCCTTTACACACCTATACAGAGTTGTTAAACCTTAAAAAACTAGTGTCACTATCTGTAAATTCCTTTCTTTTACAGAACTAGAATGAAATCGTCGACATACTAACTATTGCATGACGCTAAAGATACTAAAGATGAAATGTTTAGGTTCAAAAATAACCCTTGTAATTCTAAACCTGGAACACTTTTCAATTTCATACAAATTACAGAGGGTAAACTATACAGTTCAGTTCAAGTCGAAGAGACGTTTAGTTCACACAGTTTCAGTCCAAAAGAACGAGACCTAACTGAATTAAACCGCCATGATCAATCAATCCACGACAGCCAAACATACTGTAATGCTCAGGTAACCACATAAATCAAATTAAACAGCAATTGTCGACTAGAAAGTTCAGTTCAATTTAGTTCAACTCTTCAGTTCGCGTCAATAAGTTCGTTTCCTTCATATAGTTTCAGCCCAAAAGAACGGGGCCTAATTGACTTAAAATCGCCATGGCGCCATGATCAATCATCTTCTAATGTTCAAGTAACCACAGCAATCAATAACACAATTACAACCAAAAATAAATCAAAAACTGAGGAATTTACCTTAAAATTGAGTTGAATTTCGACGAAAAATCGTTAATGATCAAAAATCCTCCTTTTGTTGTCAAAATTGTTTAAAAGCTAATAATATTCAGATACAATTATAATCAATTGATTACAGTTTTATAATTTAAAACCCTGATTGAGAATCCAATTGACGAATTAGGGTTCATAAATTGGGGTTTTTGAAGAAAGATGAAAAGCAAGAGTTGTGTTTTTGGAAGTTTGAGAGTTAAGTTGGGAAACATCGTACACTTCTTTATATAGGGAGACTTCGCGATTAAGGAAAATATGGAGTAGAAGATTATTTGCCTTTCCATAATTTACTCATTTGTTAGATTTGCAAATACGGAGTACTTCGTATGTTTTTGTATACTTTCGATTTATTTTTGAAACACCAGTTTTTCGTACCTTTTTATATATATTTCGTAACTCTTTTGTTTTTGATCGTGCCTATTTACATAATAAACATACTCATTTTATCTTTAATCAGGATTTGCACCTATTTTATTACTTTTAGTACTACTTTTTTCTTAAATTGTAAAATAGTTTCGCATTAAACTTATTGTGAGATCGTCCCTCAGAAGAGCTACTCAATAAAAAAAAACTCGTAAAATACTCTAGACACTTAAATTTTACAATTTTAAATAAGTATAATATTTGGCCAATTTTAAACATTCAGCCATATTTTTTCTAACTTAATTTTAGTTTTATTACTCAGTTTAGTTTCGTTCAGTTCAACTCGATTAAATTCAGAGTTTAATTCAGTTTCATTAAATTTATAGTTCAGTTCAATTCTCTACATTATTATTTTTTGAGGAAAAAAATAAAAATAAAAATAAAAATAATATTTTTTTTGGTAGCGAAGTGAACCCGTAACCGCTATTTTAGATGCGCACCGAGTAACCCTTCGAGTGTACATAATAGCTTGCAAATTCACATTTAAATAATTATGTTCAAAGTCCACATTAATAAAGTCAGGTCAAACACACATCTAATTTGTTCGATTCAAAGTTGACCCAATGTTACTCTAAAACTTACGGGTTATTTGCGAATAGGTTAATTTTATACACAAATTCTAGAATATAAAGAAGGTCTGACATCCTATTTGTGCTATTTGTGAGACGAAGGTCCTTTTCTTGAAAAATCATTTATTTATTGTTGTTAATAAAAGAGTATTCATAACTTCTTCAATTGATTTTAATAAAAGAGTATATTTTTTTTTTGTAAAGTGGACTGTTTTATTATACTTCCTCCGTTACATTTAATTCTTTACGTTTGCTTTATATACATATGTCAATGCACGTTTTCTTTTGTCCATATCCTTAGTTAGCTTGATATTCGTAATTCACTCGGTGAAACGATTTAAACAATATCTCATATGACTATCTTTTATGTTATATATTAGAAGTTATATTGAAAATTCTTTTTACTAATGAATAGTGTCGAAAAAGTAAACGTAAAGAAACAAATGGAACGGGAAAAATACTATAAAACCGTCTCACACCAAAATTAGTGAATTTATAACCGAAGCATATACTCCGTAATTTACAAATGATTGCGGGCCAGTTGCTAAATGTACAGTACGTATTGATGGTGATTGCAAGTAGTAGTTTCATTGTCCTTGCAAGTTTGCAATTATTCCTCCACAAAATCTCACCACTGTTCATCACAATAATATTTCATCCTCTATCTCCTTATCTCCCCACTATTTCACCTCCAAATTCTCCAATTCTTCATAGTGCATCACCTTCAAGTTTTTTTTTTTTTTTTTGGTGACCCAAGGGAACACCCGACAACCCTGGAACCCCGGGAACCCGGAAAGACAACA
>JAYMSF010000868.1:0-13649 GCA_036897335.1 Silene vulgaris | reverse complement strand
ATCTTTAATCCTAATGTGTACCTATTTTATTAGGTTTAGTACCTATTTTACTAGGTTTAGTACCAGTTTTTCTTAAACTTGTACATTAGTCTCCCAATAAACTTATTGAGAGGCCGTCTCTCAGGAGACTTACTCGAAAATGACCATTCTATCCTTATTGAAAATCTATATTTACAAAAAAAGTCATCCATAACCCACGCTAATCCACCATAAAACCCCACCTTTTATATTTTTTTAATATTTTTAAACCCACCGGTCTCTTTTCTATGTACTTTTATTAGTTTTTTTAATCTGCTCCTCAATATCCGTACAAAAAATATACTTGCAAAGTGGAGTTGAATGGAGGGAGTAGTACTTTTTCTCCATTTATTTGCTCATCCACTTCTTAAAAATCAGTACATATTGTATTTTTTTTTTCTACTCTACATTAATATTCATTAAATTCTAATAGCTAAAGTGAAGTGATCCGCCTATTCAACTACTTAGGAGTCGTTTTGTTGATCAAGGAACTTAATTTTCCTAGGAACTACAATTTCATAGGAATTAAGTTCATACATTCAATTCGGGTGAATTTGGCAAAAGTGTTTGGTTGTTCATGTAGGAATTAAATTCCACTTCCAATGACCAAGGGGGAGTAGCCAGTAGGTAAGTCAATTCCTACGTCATGTAGGCATTTGAAGTTCTGGGAACTTCAACAACCCATGTTTTTCCAATTCATGGGATTTGCAATTCATGTGTTTTTAAAGTGTCAACCAAACAAACCCTTAGAACAAGTGCAATGGCAGACCTTCAAATAAAGTTCTTCCAATGTCAAGTCATTTTTTCACCATTTTCTATGTTTAAGAACTTTTTACCTCAATGGAAAATTTTTTATTTTGTTATTGATTGGGATCCATTGTTAATTTTTCTTATCTTCATCACATTATTTAATTTATTAAAAACAACAAAAAACAATCCACAATAGAAAAAAACTTTATTTTTAAAGAGGCTAAGAACCATCCATTGCACTTTATTTCTGTTTTGTACTCCCTCCAAGTCTGCCTATAGTTCCCCCTTCATTATAATACTCCTCACATATAATAGAAAAAGGGGAACTATAGACAGACTTGGAGGGAGTATTTTTTTTCATGGACACTGTTAATAGGATTTCGAAAAATAAACCCTACAAAGTACTGATTCGGCCAGTACGCGGGAATTAAAAAATTCAATCAAGTCAATCATATCCTTCTACCGTTCTCTTATAAAATACAGTAAATGACATGATCAGCAATAATCACAAGATAATAAAGAGAATTAAAATTAAGAAAATCATTTCACTATATTAACCAAGCTGTACAATTGATATATGTATTTGTCCCCTATTCTGAGTACAAGATAAGCCAACAATGGCACCCCAAAAATCAGATGAATACCCCCAAGTCCCAACACTGTAAATGTAGAAACTCAGAAAATAAATAACTTAAAAAAAACGAGGTAAAAAAAATGGTGCCTAATGCATGATGCATTCTCTAAAAATGTACAAAATGTGTAAACCCCCAAAACTCATGCCTATTGCGTTCGGCTCCTGTAAACCATTGTAAGGCGTATAAGGGCTCCGTAATAGCTAATGCACATCATTTACGATAATAACAAATGATGTGTATAAGCTATTATAAAACCCTTGTACACCTTGCTCGATCTTATTTTAGAACGTATTCTTGTTGAGGAAGATCACCAAAAAAATTCTTCATCCCCCAAGGACATCACCATCTACCAGTTCCAATACACCCTTTAAAGACGGTACCCTAATAAAACTGCAGTAATAGTTGTTTTGGTTGATCGTGTTTTGTGTCATAATTATCCTTCATCATCATTTTGGTTTGCTTACTTATCTTCCACGAAGACTCTCTGCATGAAATCCCTAAACCTTTTGGAGTAGAGCTTAGGATCCACAGCAGATATAGATGTCGAATCAACTTGCAAGGATTTGTACGCATGTTCTAGTTTTTTGCTGATATCATAATCTTGGAGGATGTCAATGATACCAAAGTATAAGATGACCTCAAATACTTCTCCGCCATCACCAACACTACAATGTACGACACCTCGTGGGGTCCTATTTCCTGAATGCGACTCACCTTCTATCCTTGATACCCGTTCTGCTCGCGCTGGCATGTTTGCGCCTAACCGAATGAAAGGTCTCCTATAATTCAACAAGATACAATTAACATTAGTGTGACAACAAAACAAGCCCTTAACCTCAAACTGTTTTTGAGGTCGGCAAAAATGAAATATCATCTAAAAATATCAATGAAGGGTAATAATGAAACAAGTAATATAAAAAAAGAAATAGGAAAGCACAATAAATAGTAGGCATACGAAAAAAATTAGGAAAGTAATAAAAATGTCGAAAACTTTCATTTTTAGCGTTAGCCTATAAACCACTAACTAACATTAGCATACATTCGACATTTCGACACTAATTATGTCAATAAGATGGTAGGTTATTGATTATGTCAATAAGACAAGGATATCAAGAGATTTTCTGTCCTTAATTAGTTAATTGCCATATCAAATATACAAACAAAGTGTCAAGTTTGTATCCATGTATGATGTATCTATGATCATCTGACTACTTCCTGGAAGTAAATCTCTTAGTACGGCAGTCGGCCATTTATAATTTGTTTAATGTCTGACGGACGTCAATTACATTATTCTTTCTTGTTTCCTTGGTGACATATTCTACACTAAGTCTAATTAGCCATGCAATTATCATAATCTGACTAATCCCACAGTTTTAATATGTTTATTGTGAAAGATTCGTCCCATCCCACGTTGTCTTCTCTTGCTGGAAAAATGCGATAAGCCTAATGCTAGGCAGAAGCGGCAAAATATTCGACGACAAAATAACCATGACTAGTAACATTGCCATAGTTCAGGAAGTACCAGGTCTTTCAGCAAAGGTCATGTAAAAATATGATCACTGACTCATTATTACAATGGAACAGAGCCACTATTTTTTAATTTTGGATTATATTCGAACAAAGTAAAATACTCCCTTTGTCCCGGTCATTTGTTTACCTAATCCATTTTGGGGTGCCTGAGTCATTTGTTTACCTTTCTATTTTAGGAATGTCTTTGATGAGCTATTTGATCCCCACGCTCAATTTGGTCTACTTGTCATCCAATAATTGACCCCTCCTATTTCCCTGGTCTTTGTGCCAAAACCAAAGGTAAACAATTGACCGTGATGGAGGGAGTACCTCAGTATAACTGATAGCAACTCTTTTTACTATGAAGTAGCCATCATTCTATAGATATCTTAACTCATTTCACATTATAGATCATTTGGTGTTAACACGGGATAAGACTACGAACATTTGAACCCATGCCTCAATTGCAGGAGTCCTTAAAAGCATATGTTGTTGTCATTTGTCATTATCTCAAAAAATAGTTGACCTATTAATCATGAAATGCGTCGTCACATCGTTTTACATAAAAATATGGTCACTATAACCTTCAATGTTCTTTACAATTTGATTACAGTTAGGTGTTGTGGCCCAGGTGTAATAACATGTTATAAACTACATGGACCGGGTCACGAATAGGTTAGTGAGTTGAAGGGGAGATGTTAGGGAAATGTGGACGTGGAGGAAGGCCAGCTGCTACTCAGCTCATAATATAAGCATCTCTTTGATAAGAATGAGTTACTGGCACATCGCTAATTAAACATCCAGCCTATACTATACAGCTATTAATCCAGTTGAGCAATTTGATGAATAATTCAAAACGTTGAGAAGTATACACCCTGTCATGTCATACTCTACCAATTATTAAATACTCCAAAAACTATTTATTAGTTTATAATCATTGGAAGACATTAGAAATATATATTCGGCCCGGAACATAACAATCCTTGACCACACATATCAGACTTGTTTAATCTGATAAACCAGGATATTCCTTTCTTCTAGATTTAGTCATTAGGTCAACTTGTATGGTTTCATGGTGCAGTTGATAGATTCTACCGAGTAAAGTACGGAGTAATATTTAAGATTAAATGAATTTTATTGTGAAAATACTTACTTTCCTTCCATTATCCAGTCTGTGGCCGGCATTTCTGATGTAAGGAAATCGTAACCTTGAGGACTTTTATCTTGATGTGTTGAATTCCCTGAAACAACCAAATGCAGGTTAACAGAAATGTTACTTTGTGTCACAGAAAACCAATTTAAGTCCCTAAAAAGTATGCAGGAAAACCTATGTCACTACTGGGTTCAGACTATCCAGCATGGGTGTGCTAAGTGTTGGGCTCGGTTACTCAGAAGAAATTCCTCATGTTTTTAGCCATGGCATACGAAAAGTCGGAGCAACATGGATGACAATACAAAAAGGTTACATGAATAACTGGTATTCCAAATAGTTATACCATTAGGTGATGATGCTTGCTCGCAACTTGGGCTGTCATCGCGAAAATGAAGGCCAACCAAAAGACTATAATCCATGATTTTCTCTGCTTCTAAGAATTCACAATCTCTATCAACTTGACTGCATTGAATTCAAAAACATAAACCATATCTTAGGACAAAGTAAGTGCGGAAGCAGCCAAAGCATACTGCCTAAATGTAGCTGGGAACTGACCTCATGAGCTCTTGGAACCAAGACTGTTGCAGTCGAAATACAAACTTGAGGTCAAGGTCTTTCAGAGTGGTAGTCTCATCAATCTCCCCTTCAGGTTTGTCAATTGACCGGCCATGGGACGAACCTTTTAGATCAAATCTTTTATGAATACGATACTCGGAGTGAAACAAATTCCCCATCACAATGAACCGAGTCTAATAGGCCACAAAAATTTAGTAACAATCAGCTTTTCAGCATCTCAAGTTATTTCAAACAGTTATCTGATTAAGAGTAAGATTATACCTTTTGACCCCCAACTGGTTTCACACAATGCACCCCAAAAAATTTTGTTATCAAGGTGTTAGGGTGCCTGGAGACGTGTTCATAGTACTTGGGAAGCATTTTGATGAGTACCTGGCAACGAATAATTTGAACCGACAGTAAGAACCATTAATTGTAAACATTGGCAAAAATCAGAACAAGCCCATCCATCAATACACAAACACACACAAATGTCCTACCAAGAATGTAACTGTTGAATGTCGACAGACAACTAACCTTAACCTCAGCCTTCTTGACCGTTTTGATCATATATCGATCATCTTGAGTGAGGTAGAAGCAACATCCACTCTTGCCAGGGGAAGAAAACTCTCTTAAAGCATCGCTTCCACAAATAGCTAGCATATACTCAGCTGGATCGTTTCCAAATAATTCTCTTAAATATCTACACATAAATAACACCATCAGCATATGTCAAAAAGAATCAAAATTCAATCCCATAAAGCCCTTTGTCATGTTCAGCCACATATATAGTATATATACCTGAATACCAAGGGGCAATAATCTTTCCATTTAAAATCAACTGATTGATGTGGTGGTGTGTGTTTGGATCCTTCTGGAGGGAACCTAGTCCAGTATTTTTCCTTTGGCTCAAAATCAGACGCCCTTAAATCTCGAGTTTTCATAGCATGCTTCCCAACAGAATGCCTACTCAAAATTTAACATCCAACATTCATAATCAATAAAAACAGTCCAAATACAACACAAAACAACAGCAACAACATATACACGATAATGTAACTCATATGAGACGATCAAACCGAACAATCACAACAAAAACAAAGCAATTACAGTTCTATGTCTTATCAAATTAAACAATCAGAACAAGACGAAGATTCTCGTCAATGATGTAAAAAAATGAGCTCACCTAATGCCCAATTGCAAATTAAGCATAAGCTCATAATTCTTATGGCCTCTAGAAATAGGGTGTCCAGGCTTCTTAACCTCATCCCCGCCTCCGCACCAATAAGGCCTAGGACTAAGATGATTCCATTGGGTAGGACTAGCACTCCTACTCAATGAACCATGCTTAGGACTCTTGTTATTATTCAATCCGCCACCGTATTCATACCCTCCTAAATTCAAGCTACCCTCCTTGTACAACTTTTTAGCCTCCACAGTATGAATAATATCACAAGTAATATCCCCGGCGTCCTCATCCGCCTCCCAAATACATATCCTCGGAAAATTCACCCCTCTTTCAGACACACTCATCCGTCCTCCTTCACCCGCCCTCTTCTCCCCCTGCCCACCCACATTGACATCTTTAATCAAATTATCATTAGCATTATTATCACCCCAATTACCAGCATAAGTCGTCCCATCAGGCCGCGTAAAAACCCCGGCCCCACTCGGAACACCACCCTCCCAACAACCTTGATACATATTCCCATTAGCCCAAATCAAAACCCCTTTCCCAAAAATAACCCCATCCCTCCATTCCCCAACATAGACATTCCCATTCTTCCAAACATACTTACCCTCACCATGTTGGACATTATCCCTCCATTCCCCCTCATACTCATCTCCATTAGCATACACCTTATGCCCTCTCCCATGCTTCTTATCCCCGGCCCACGTACCGCGATACGTATCCCCTTCCGTCCCAATATACGTCCCGCACCCGCTCATCCGCCCCCCGCTGAACTCCCCCTCGTACGTCGCCCCCGACGGCCAAGAGAATTTCCCCTTCCCAGACGCCTTTCCCCGCCGCCACTCCCCCTCGTACATACACCCATCGCACCAGAGATACTTCCCGTGACCGTGCGGCGCATTGCCGGCGAAACCCCCAGTGTACAAGTCCCCATTCCCGAGGACCCTCTCGACATCGGCCCCGTTTGCGGATGACAATGATTTGCTCAGGTCACGTGCCGAGAAGGATACCGGGGTGACCCGGTTGAAACTCGGCTCCGACCTGCTGTTGGAAAGAGGTGGCGCTGACGGCGGAGGTGATGGGGAGGAAGAGACGTCGTCTTCGACCTCGTCGTCGTCATCGTCGGAGGAGCATTGCGATGATTTGACGGATTGGTCAGTTTTGTGGGTTCGAATGCAGAAGGTTTGGCTACGTCTTAGACTTTTGAACTTCATGGGTTTTTCTGGGATTGTGTACTGTATCTGTTCTAAAGACTGGTGTTTTGCTGTCGTCATTACTGTGATTCAAACATTCCGGCTAAAATTTGAAACTCACTTTTTGGGTTAAATAAATCAGATGAAAAAATGTGGCTTGATTCTTGCTTTTTGTACTTGTTGTTGTTGTTGGATTATGTGAGACGAGAAAGAATGGGGAAGAAGAAATTGTGGTAGAAGAAATTGTGGTAGAAGAAAAAGTAATGGTTTAATGAGAAAGAGAGACCAGAAAAATGAAAGAAGAAGGAGAAGAAATGGGAAAGTAGTGGAATGAATGAAATTAAGGTGAGTAGAGTAGTGGCCTAGCATTACTAATGTTGTTGATATTGACACTTTTCAAGTGTGGTCTTGGCCTTGTACCATCTTGTAAAAACAGCATATACCAATCAATGGGAAACTTGTATCTCGTCCCATTTATTAGGATTTAAGTCGGGTAGGATTATGAAGATGGTAATGCTATGTTGAGAGATTTTATTTTATTTTAGTTATGTAGTTTCGAATTTAAGATGCTTAATTCAGTTAATTTGTGTGCTATAATTACGTAGTGGTTGTTCGTTGAATCGTGTATGGTGTTAACGGCTTCGTGTCACACTAGAGGAGAAAAACTTTAACTATCTGTTTGTCTTAGTATCTGTTTTTACAATATGGTATACTGAGAGTTTTCAATTTGACCATTTGTTAATCCGAGTGATGAAGGCAAAATTGAGAACAATTTTGTGTGTCATTATTGCGGGTTCTTGTCATACATAAATGTGAGATTTAGATATCGCATGGAGTAGGCTTAATTATCAAGTAATTTTTTTTAGGGATATTTTCACTTTGGGTACCCATGGTTTCGCGAAATTCTACTTTGGGTGCTTCACATTTACACAATTCCACTTTAGGTGCCCAAGGTTTATAACCAAATGTGTTTTGGGTGTTCAAAAATTGACTTACTCTATTTCAGGTGCCTAATTATCATGTACTCCTCCGTATGTGTTATTTTGCTAAGTTAACATGCCCAGTTAATTACCCAAAGTGAAAATAACCCAAAAAAAAATGACACCACTATTAACATTTTCTATGTTTGCCCCCAAAAAAATGATACCACTAATTACCCAAAGTGAAAATAACTAAAAGTGAAAATGACACCACTATTACCTCCTATTCTACAACAATTAATGGAGGTACAATTTTTTTTTCCTTAACAGTTTTGTTAGCAAGTATTATTAGTGTAATTAATTGGGCATATTAACTTAGCAAAATAACACAAACATGATAATTAGGTACCTAAAATAGAGTAAGTCGAATTTTGGGCACCCAAATCACATTTGGTTATAAACCTTCGGCACCCAAAGTGAAATTATGTAAATGTGAGGCACCAAAAGTGGAATTGTGTGAAACCTTGAGCACCCAAAGTGAAAATATCCTTTTTTTTCTTTTCTGGTAAAATCCTCTATATCACATTAACTTCTATTAGACAAGTGGGGAAATCACGCCATTATCAACTCCTAGTCCCCAACTCCACCACCTCTGCAGCCCAAGTCCTCACCACCGCCGCATCTGTTATCCACCTTCGTGATTGTCGTTCTCTACTTCCATGAGGTCCACTAAACAACTAGAAAGATAGAGAGTGTTGATAGGCATCGTCGACCCGTCGTCCGTCACCGCAAGGCAAAGTCGTCAATTACATAGGTTTAAAAGTTTCAGCTTTTCAAAATTAAAATTCAACATATATGAGTATTGAATTTTAATTTCAGATTTTAAAAACATGAGTATTCAAACTAAACTTAAACTAATTATTTTAGTTTAAATACTCATGTTTTTATATTAAGAACAAAGAACTTTATGTTGAAAATTATGGTTTTCAAATTAAGTCTCTACTACATAATTAACCATAATTTTAACTGGCTCATAAGCATCTAAAAGTTTTAACTTCCAAACTCCCAATTTAAGATTGAAAACTTCATATTTATAGAGAAAACACGATTTTTATTTTTATTTTACTTCTTTCTGTTACAAGTTTATAATGCTGCTCGTTTTTTGTCATCTAAATTTTCTAGATAAAAGCTAGCAATTTCATTTTGAAAATCGAATGTTTTAAACAAGAAATTATGGCCTTGAGATGAATCTTTGCATGGAGAAGTTAGGCGGTGAAGATACTCGGCATCTGAGGCTTAATTTGAGGTTGTCATTCGAGGTGGTGACATTGGCTGCGGACTAGCTGGGTAGTAGAAAGTGACAATGGTCGTGGCCTGACTGGGTAGTAGAAAGACAAACAACAAGATAGATTGAGAGTAAAGAATAACCGTATAATCATGTAGATGAAGTTGGTTGACAGAATGACAGTAGTGGATGTCATTGTTTTTCCTTATTTATTGGGCTTTTAATTGATAGACTGATATTATGCTATGTGACCGTCTATTTGATTAGAAGCACTATCAAATTAACGACCTCATATTTTTTTATATGTTGTACTATACACGGTCTCACAAGAGACCTCATATTTTTATATGTTGTACTGCACAACGGCCGGTCTCACAAGAGACTAGCTGCATCTATTGTTCTTTTTATTGGTTGCTGTTATCTTTGGTTCAATTACCCTCCATCCCATAGATTTTGCCAAGTGCTTTTTTTGGTTGTTAACACTTAACACTGCCAAAACCAACAATCTATTTGAAGGTATTGTTTTCTTTGGTTCGAAAGATCTTGGTTCCTCTCCCATACTCTTCCTATTTCGGTTTAAAAGCCTATTTGTTTTCTTTTACTCGTATGTGAAAAAAAAACCCTTATATTATGAGCCCATAGAGTAATAAGCTTACAACAAGGTACAAAGCTTAAACACAAATACCCAGCACTCGTTCACCAACAGATTTTGGGAGATTTCGGAAATATTTTGCTAACAGATTTTTTCAGACAATCCTTTCTTGAAGAAAAAACTGAACACACATTAGACAAGGTGAGTTAACGTGGGTCCAATCCAGCCCCCGTTCGCCAATTCAACTGGATCAGATTCATCAGAAACACATTTTGAAACATTTAAGAAAAAATGCTCTTCAGCTTTCCTTGACCCCCTTAAACGTAATCCAATCCAAATTTCATGAAAAACAACATTTTTCCAACCAGATTTAGGTGACTATATCCAAACACCGGAAATCTAAACCAAACGTCTGACAATATAAACTAACAAGCAACATGGCAAGAAGAGAGTCACGTAAAGGACACACTTTGATTGTTATCTTACATAAAACCTACAAAGCAAGCGTTAACAACGCGACTTACCGACAATGACATTTCAAACAACGAACCAGGTTGCTGAACCCGACAAATGTGGTCATCTAGGTCAAGACTCACCGGCCTTTGAATCTTTGCCCTTCCTTTCTCCTTTAGCAGATGCCTTCCTCTCTTGAGCATCCTTAGGTATAGTCTCCTCGACCACCTTAGGGACCGTAAAGCTGAAGTCGGTTACAGCTACACCTCTTATATCAGGATTTTCTTCCAAATACTTGCCAACTTCTAAAGATGATCTGAGCTTCTTTCCGGTTGGAGAGACATAATGCGCATCCAATTTAGAGAAGTCCCTTCTAAGCACCAGCTTTCTCTTGAATCCAGATGGGGTCCGAGGGATGTTTGGCTTGTCAATCACCCACGTCCTACTGGCGTCTTTCTCAATATCAGCAGGATCGGCACATGAGACATTAGGCTTCTTACTGCATATAAATGGTTCCTCCAGTAACTTACATCTGATCTTCTCGTATTCCTCCTCGTTCACTATCAATCTCCACTTGAAGCATTCTCCACATTGCACAGCATAAAGCCCGATGGTATTTGGGCCAGGCTGTGGTTTCTGCAAAAGAGAAATCAACCAAGGTACATAAACATAATACTTCAAAACACCAACGTTACTAAGTTGCCATAAGGACTTCCGCAAATGGATATTGAGGCGTTTTCAAGATGGCCTATGAAAATTGAGTCAAGAATAGAATCAAACGTCTGTTACTTTACAGGGGAAAAAAAAATTGCAGCCAGATCATAGAGTTATTTGGCTGGATTCCACATTCCATCATAATTCAGAACCTGATAGCAAGTCTTTGGCTCATTGGCTGTAACGGAAATGGAAAACATACCCAATACTTGCAACAAAAAACCTTTGATACAATTAAACAGCTGGTGCTGGTGACCCCTATGGCCCTAATCTTCTTCTTTTACTTCGAGTGGAGGTGGAGATGTAGGTTTCAAAATAATACTTGTATAATTTTGATCTACAGTTCTAACAATTGTAACAGAAATTAGTCTTTCGTAATAAATATTTTGGATTATATACGAAGCGAAATCTTCCATTCCAATAGGTTGTTTACGTTAAACTTTTTGGCCATTCAAATATGGTGTTTACCTTTTCCTGTGTGACATGTTTTGGTTGATAAAGCCATAACTACACCCTTAGTCAACCACTTCTCCTCCCCCACCCCTTAGCCATTGCCAATATTCTCACATCGTCCTGAGCCACTGCCGATATTCTCAAGTCACACTGGAGTTAACACCTATTCCAGCCACTCCCAACCTAGAAGTAGGACGACAAAACCAGCAAAAAGAGACGTGCCAACTAAACTTCTGTTAATGAACTACTAATGATGAGGTGGAGGCACCTCATCTGCGTTTCATTTCCTTTGCTCTTTGCCACTTTCTGCCGTTTGTCTTCAAACATTCAGCTTGATTGCAGTCACCATGGCTTGCGGTGGGTGAAAGACTGGAAGCCAGGGATGGGTGAGAGTGGTGGGGCTCAGCATGGGTTGATAACTGACAGACGGATCAAGGGAAAAGGTGGGTGGGGATGGGGAGATAAGATAGTGATGACGAGACTACGAGAGCAGAAATAGAAAACAACACTCACAACCCCGCCTATTTCTACACTTAAAATTTTGTCACAAAGCAAAAGTAAACATCATATTAGAACGGAGGGAGTATTACTTAATCAGAACTATCTTACATTACTATTAGAGCATGTGCAGTAGCAAAAACTGGAGAGCATCGGTCTTGTTCTCCTTTTACACCCTCTTCTTTTGGAGACAAAAGACCAATTTTACACCCATAATAGTAAAGCTCTCATGTATGCTCTTCATTTTCCTTTTTTTTGTCCCACTCCTTTTTTATTTACATCTCTTAATAAAATTAGAAAACAGATCTACTCTCACATTTCCCCTGAATATGGCCTACTTTTAATAAAGAGCAAGCTATCCAAGTGCTGTTAAGTGCTCTTGGGGTTGAGCACTAGGAGAGGTACTCTCCATTTTTTCCCCATAAAGGAAACACACGAGAGGCTCTTATTGTCAGCAAAGAAACACTACCTTTTACTCCCCAACAATGGGAGCTCTACCTCGGAGAATACTTGGAGAGCTTCTATTGAACATGCTCTAAGCAGGGGCCCTTGAGGTGTCAAGGTAATGTTCTGTTGTTATAATCAACAAATAATTTTTTCAAGCTCTATTCTTCCGACAATGAACATCAAAAGCTAGCATATGAAAAATTTGACAAATTTTATATTTCCCTTTCAGCTCAGTAGACTAGTAGAGTATAACTTGTTGATAGTCAATACATGGGTGCTAAACTGCTAATGTTCAGCAACCTGGAAAATTATGGCCAAGCTCCACAGGCTTCTAATTCCATATTAATCATCCTCATGAGACATGGAGAATAAACTTTGCCGTGATTTAATTTAAGCACGTTTTTTTTTACCTCACGACAACAATAATTCTCTCTTTTTTTCAACACATAAAGACTATGTAATGTTGCAGAAAGGCTAGATAGACAATCTAATCCTGATAACCACATGAGAAATTATACGAGCCGATCTATTCTTGTCTTAATCTGTGCTCAACAAAACACATAAGCTATCTTTAGTTAATACTATAATAGAAGGATTAATTATCAAAAATATCTTATAAATCAGGGCCTTTTCAAAGTTATTACCTTATCTAATTTATTTATCAATAATTATGATCTATCAAACTATTCAATTTAAATTTTCCCCTCCAAATGTCCCTTTTTATAACCATATATTACCCCATTCCCATTTTCTTCCACTAATAAAGCCGAAAAAAAAATGTCGTCCTCTTCTTCTCACTCATCATCAACCGATCTTTTCATAAATGTCAATTATCATTATCCTCAAATGAATCAACTCTCTTCTTCAAAAATCTCAATTAATGAAGGAGAGAAACCTTCAAATCAAATCAAACAACTAAAAAGGCCCAAATTAAACAAAAAGAATCAGAAATGTTCAGCTAATAAAAAAGCCCAAATTAACCACGAACAAAAGGGCGTGTAAATTAACAAGACCACCTAAAATTTACCATTTTAATTAAGCACTCATCACTCATATTTAAGAACAAAAAACAACTGAAGAAGAATGAATCCTAAATGTTTTACTAAATCCAAAATGCCCAAAAATTATCCAACTAAATGAGCCCCAACAATTACGGGAAATTATGATGCCTAAAATTTGCATCATCTTATTAACAAATGAAAAAAGCCTAACAATTCGAACCTATATCGCTATATTCAATTCAATTTAGGGCTAAAATAAGGATACAATCGATTTAACTAGT
>JAYMSF010000867.1:0-13650 GCA_036897335.1 Silene vulgaris | reverse complement strand
TACAAGTAGACAAGAAATCAAACAAGAACCAAAAACCAGATCAGCATCCACTATGAATGTTGGTTATACTATTGAGATGGAGGAAACATGGAAATCAAAAATGGTGCACGACCTCTCCTTTCTCATGCCAAAATTCTCAACCACTATCTCTTCCCAAAATTAAGGGCCACCCGGCCTATCCAGTAGTGGATTTAGGGGGACTAGCAGGGGCGGTAGCTCTCACTAATAGCTGAAAATTTCAAAGTTTTTAATTAAAAAATTTCAACTTTTTTTTGCCTTTCCCTTGCAACATTATCAGTTCACCCCGTTGATATTTTTCGCCCCCGCTGGGATCAATTCCTGACTCCGTCACTGGACCTATCAATCAATCAATCAATCACTAGTCCAATTTGTAGAACATAACAATGATTAATTTAATTAAATTCTACCTAATAAACAATCAAATTCTTGTGAAACCGAGTAAAATTATGTTTGTTTTGTCACGCTGTTAATGACTAGTGAGCCATGCATGAGCAGGTGTTAAAGTGTTCTAGTAGACTAGTACCTTAAATAGTTATAATATCATGTGATTTTGCAGAATGTGTGTTCTTCTTGGAATGACGATCGAACGAACCCATAATATATACGGAGTACAATATGGCTATAGCCTATATGAAAATAAACATTACAAAGAATGGTAAAACAGGAGGGACTAGGGAGTTATGTTTCCATACTAAACATTTACATTCACATTCACAGTAATATTTGAGATTATCATGCCCGACCCTTTGAAAAATACATTGTTATCTTAATTAAGAAATTATTTATATGCAAATTAATTTAAATTATAAAATATAAGGCACGAGTAATATACATGAAACATATTATACTGCAAAAAAAAATTTAATCCTTTTGCAATTGTAAGAAGATGATAATTTTTTGATTAAGCCGAGGATTGAAGTGCAACGCTGTAACAACTGTAATTAATCCCTAAGATGTAGGTGCTTTTTAAAGAGGTAAAAAAAATATGGCCCATTCCGTAAACTAGGACTAAACCCCAACACCCGGATTGAGTTGTTATAAGAGGCTCGGGTATTATAAAGCCGTTTTAATAAACTCAAAAAATCTTGTCATGTACATTAAAGGAATGAGAAAGTGAAAAGGAAATGTGGTAGTGTATTAATTCAACGCGTCTTGCTTGTAGTAGTGTATTAATTTGGTAGTGTATTAATTTGTGGTAGTGTATTAATTCAACGCGTCTTGCTTATGATAGACATTATTCATCACAAAGTTGAAAATAGATAGTGCTTCTCTCAAAATAAAGCAAACGGTGTGGAAATAGAGCATCCCGTGGATAATGCCACTTGTATATTGTGAAAGAGACACTATTCTTTTTCAGCTTGTGACGGATAATGCCTGTCTTGAATGAGAATTTGTGGCATTAATTTGGAGATGATTTGGAATGATATGAAATGGAGTATAACGTATAGAGTATGTGATTAAGTAGTAAAGCGCGTGTATACAGTACATCGTATCTCATGATGCGACATGTTAATAATAATATTGTTTCCTAAACTACAAAATCACCAGTTAATATTATACTCTCCGCCGCTGCTCCCTCCCTCATCTCTGTTTTCCACATTCATCATCACTCACTCACCATTATTCTTCCTCATAATAATTTCAAATTCAATTCATTTATTTACATTTAGAAATGTACTACTCCAATTTCCCTCATTTTCAGGATATTTCCCTCTTTTGCTTTATTTTCTTCCTCTTTTATTCTTCTTAATTATATCTTTATTATTATTCTCACCAACCTTTCAATTTTCCAACTAAGCAAATTAAACCCCTTTTTTCACTCTCCTCTCCCTTTTATCCTTCCATTTTTCACTTTTTTTTTTGCCACATTTACTGATTGCCCTCAGGTTAGCTGTTCATCATTTTGCAATTTTCATCATTTTTCTGTAATGGGTTGCTGTTTTTTTGTGTTTTGAATTCTGGGTTTTGCTTACTTTTTTAATTTATGTATGTTCTGAATTGGGTTATGGGATTTATGTTGAATACAAATTTTTGTTTAAGACGGACAAACGGGTTAAATAGATAGATGAGACAAGAATGGGGTAATATTTAACCCGTTTTACACTTAAGAGGGTTATGGTGGCATTCTTAACCTGATTTTTTTTGGTTTTTATAATAATAATTTGATGTGAATTTTATATTGTATGATGATTGATGAATGTTGATAGTAGTACTACTCTTTCTGCAGGTGTAAATAGTTTTTTAAGGTTTTTTAATGAATTTCTGTAATATTTTTTTAAACACTCACTTCGTCTCAATTATTTGTTTTCAATTGATTAAAATATCCTTTTTAATTAAACTAGAAGGTAAACAAATGATTGAGACGGAAACAGGAGGTTAGAAGGAATTGTAATTTGGATATTAATGTCATAATATGATCCTTTTACTATAGGGGAGTATGAATTTCCCTAAATTTAGATCACACAAATTGCATTATGTAAAACTGTTTATAAATTACTGAAATTTGGTAAATAAATTAAGCATATAGTCTTAAAATTTGATTTAGAGCTCCTCAAATTCGTCATTTTTAAATGCTATATTTTGGCAATTTTATTGATTACTCATCCTTAATTTGTGGAATCATAAATCTAATCTTCGTTTACTCATCATTAAACATTTTTTTTAATCAAAAAAGCCCCCCAAAAAAAATCTCAATTTATGATACTTTGGGCAACTTTGGAGCTACTACTCCCGCTGTTCCAGTGATATGTTAGAATTCGAAAAAATCAATTAAGTTTTAGGAAGCTGATGATAATTGATGAATATTGTAGGTGGGATATCTATTTCAATGTGGATGGAGCATTCCAGGGTTTTTACCCTGGGGCCAGTTGTTCTTCAGACGGTTATTCTTGTGGTGTCATTACTCCTGGTGACGACAATCGCACTCGCCCCGTCTGATTTCGATGCAATGCAGCTACTTAAAAAAAATCTGGACTTTTCTTCATCAGATGTGAAGTGGTCTAATGCGGACCCGTGTCAATGGGAAAAAGTCCAATGTGATCTCAATCGAGTCACTCGTATTCAGCTAGTTAAGCAAAACCTGGGTGGCTCTCTATCCCCTGCAATTGCCAACCTGACAAACCTTAAAGTATTTGAGGTTATGCTCAACAATTTATCGGGTCCATTACCGAGTTTCAAGGGGTTGAGCTCACTCCAGACACTGAATGTCCATACTAATCAGTTTGGTTCCATTCCCTCAGATTTGTTTGACGGGTTGACCTCTCTCGCTGCAGTTTATCTAGACAACAATCCGTTTAGTCCTTGGTCTATACCAGATGGGCTTCAGACTGCGATGTCTTTGACGAATTTCTCTGCGGTCTCTACAAATCTTGTTGGTAAAATACCTGATTTTTTCAATGCCAGCACTTTCCCAAGTTTGGCGAATTTGCATTTGTCATTTAATAGCCTTGAGGGTGGTGTACCCTCGGGCTTTGGGAGTCTTCCGCTCCAAACCCTATGGTTGAATGGGCAAAAGGATTCAACTGGCGCTCGAACCCTTAATGGTACAGTTGAGTTTTTGCAGAACATGACCCAATTAGTACAGATATGGTTTAACATGAATGGGTTTACTGGTCCTATACCGGATTTATCAGGATTATCAGGTCTGCAGGTTTTGAATTTGAGAGATAATAGCCTTACGGGTCCGGTGCCTCCCTCTTTAACGAAAATGCTGTCGCTTAAGGAGGTCAATTTTACCAACAATGCTTTACAGGGGCCCACCCCTAAGTTCAGTTCTTCTGTAGCTGTTGATATGTTGCCTAACCTGAACAGCTTCTGTTTGACTGACCCTGGAGTGGAATGTGATAGCCGTGTGAATGCTTTAATATCAGTTCTCGAACCGTTTGGGTACCCTTTAGAATTAGCACATGCATGGAAAGGAAATGATCCTTGTACCTTTACGATGGGGATAACTTGTTCTGGAGGCAACATTAGTGTCATCAATTTACAGAATAAGAACCTTAGTGGCACTATCTCACCTAATTTGGCAGCTCTTACATCAGTTCAGACTTTAAATCTTGCGCATAATGACCTCATTGGTACCATTCCCGATGCACTAGCGACTATGCCTAATCTCAAAACGCTCGATCTTTCATACAATCATTTAAATGTGGATAAGAAGCCAGCTTTTACCCATACTTCGGTTAATCTTGTTAACAATATTGTTATTAGCCAGGCTCCTCCACCTAGCAGTAGTTCTTCTGGTAAGTCTGGAGGAAGTTCCTCAGGTGAATCTAAAGGAACTAGCGGAGGTGAATCTAAAGGAACTAGTGGAAAGAGTTCGGGAACTGGAATAAAGGTTGGAGTCATAATTGGCGGTGTTTGCGTTATTTTGTTTGCTGGTATATTGCTAATTTATTTTTCGAGAAGGAAGAGGGTTCATGATAAATTACAATCTCAAACAATTGTTGTCCATCCTAATCATTCGGGGTCAGATGGTGCTCTCAAAATCACAGTTGCGGGCTCTGGCGTCAATGGCAAGGCAATGAGTGAAGGTTATAGTCAAGGAAGTAATGGTCAAGGTGATGTCCATGTGATGGAAACAAATAACATGGTCATTTCTATACAAGTCTTACGGAGTGTGACAAACGACTTTGCTGATAATAAAATCTTAGGAAAGGGTGGTTTTGGGACTGTCTATGAAGGGAAGTTACCCGATGAAACCAAGATAGCTGTAAAAAGGATGAACTCGGGAGCCTTAGGAGATAAGGGTCTGGTAGAATTTCAGTCTGAGATTGCAGTTCTTACTAAGGTTCGACATCGTCATTTGGTTGGTCTCTTGGGATACTGTTTGGATGGAATTGAGAAAATTCTTGTCTATGAGTACTTACCGCAAGGTACGTTAAGCAGGTATCTGTTTAACTGGAAAGAGGAAGGATTAAAACCCCTTACTTGGGCACAAAGGTTAACAATCTCATTAGATGTGGCTAGAGGAGTGGAATATCTACATAGTTTGGCACATCAAAGTTTCATTCACAGGGATCTTAAGCCTTCTAATATTCTTCTGGGAGATGATATGCGGGCTAAAGTGGCTGATTTTGGACTTGTTCGCCTTGCCCCTGATGGAAAAACTTCAATAGAGACCAGACTTGCAGGAACTTTTGGTTATTTGGCACCTGAATATGCAGGTAAATATTTTGTTTCGTATTTTTTTTTACCATTCATAATACCTGTGGTAATGTGCGGTACTTACATTATTTAGGATACGTATTTGGTGTTTGTTCATCACAATTTATATGAGATGGTCTTACATTTGAGATGATCCTGAACATATAATTAGATGAGGAATACACAAGTATTCGGGTTGGTCTCACATGTGAGCCTGTCTCATACACGACTCACTGCTCATCCATGGATGCATGTTTTAATTCATACTCCGTAATAATTTGACAGTTCTAGGTTGTTTGCAATTCTGTTTGTGTTTGCAACTCTATAGGGCTACGTTTCGCTTGTCTTTTTTTTTCCTAGACTCTGTCAAACAATTACATGTATTTGCATCATGTGAAACACTTTATGCTCCATGTGCTTTATCAACTTATTGATGTGTAATTCTTGTAAAGAAGTAAACTAAGTTGTTTGCAATTCTGTTTGTGTTTGCCTATGGTAGGTAGTGCTTGCAGCATGTGAGATACTGTATGCTCTCTGTGACTGTGTCTTCTCATATGATAGGTTATACTCACAATTCTTTTTTGTGTTTGACGAGATAGCCAGTTTGTTTTTTAGTCCAAAAAGCGTGACGCAAGCACACCGAGGCTCAAGGTTCTCTGAAGCACTAGTGACTACTGACTAGCCCATACCTCACGTGCTTTTTATATCGCACTACTATGCAATTTCCAGTTTTTTCCATTCTATCATTATATGCTTCGAGCATTTTAAAAATAATCTCTTTATCTTGTAATTGATGTTTTTATCTCAAAATGTTTTTATCAGTTTTGTAAACTATAACTATGCACAAATGCGTGGACTTTGCTTGACGTGCAATCTTTTTTCCAAAGTTGTCCTGGAAAATTTGTTCATCCAGGGTAAATTTCTATAATTGACTTTTGGTATTTTTTATTCTGCCTAAATTATATTTCCTTCTTGACTATTTTACAGTGATGGGACGGATAACAACAAAAGTCGACGTGTTTAGTTTTGGCGTTATCTTGATGGAGATGGTCACAGGACGAAAGGCGCTAGATGAGTCTCAACCAGAGGACAGTGTTCATCTGGTCACTTGGTTCCGAAGAATGTACATCAACAAGGATACATTCCACAAAGCCATTGACCCCACCATTGATCTAGACGAAGATACACTTGACAGTGTCAACACCATTGCTGAGTTAGCAGGTCATTGCTGTGCGAGGGAGCCGAGTCAAAGGCCTGAAATGGGCCATGTAGTGAATGTGATCTCTTCTCTCGCACATAAGTGGAAGCCGACAGAAGACAGCTCGGACGACCTGTTCGGGCTCGATTTTGACATGAACTTACCACAAGCCCTTAAAAAGTGGCAGGCCCTTGGAGATAGCAATACTGATACTTCTATGTCGTCCTCATTCTTTGCAAGCGGGGATAATTCCCAAAGTTCTCAGACAAGCTTAGCACCTCGACACTCAAATTTTGCGCCTCTTACCTCTTTGGATGCTAGGTGAGGCTAAAGAAGACTGAAGAAAACAATGCTGGTCGTATAAGTGTCATGCAACCGAAAATGGTACATTATAAATACTTGTAGTATGACAATCAAGTTTCGTCTTGTTTGTTCATTATTCGACATTCTTTATACCAGGTGTTCAAATGGAACATCTAGTGCATACATAAATAGTTTCTTGAACTATAGTATTTATAGAGTTGGGATTGATGTTCCTTATTCATCGACTTTTCTCGGCTTTTAATCTTGCTGTGTATGTGTGAATTGTCCTCCATTGTAAGTAACCACCTGCTTGTGAATGGCAGAGAGCGGACGGCCAAAGAGGCGCCACAGTCCCGGCACAAAACACTTCAATTTTTCTCACTAATTCTCGCTCTAGGTACTTACGGAGTGCTGACTAAATTAACTCATTGTGTGACCGGGGTTGAATCGTTGATGTACGAACTATACAACTAGTATCCATTCACGTTTGGCTCTATGCTGGATCATAGGACCATACATATGCGCAAAATGCGGATACATTTTATCTACGAGTGGTCTTCCAACTGTATGTTTTTACACACAAACTATACAACACGAAAAATGGGCTTGGTTTCGGTCAATTACCCGAGTGGCTGAGTTATGATAGATCGAGGAGAATACGCATACCACTAGCCGAAAATAACCCTGGATTAAGATGGTGCAAGTGTGCAACCCATGTCTTTGCCTTGTGAATTGTGATATAAACTAAGTACACAACTGAGAAACCCCATAAGGCCATAAAATACACAAATGTGTGCCTAAATCATAAGTCGTACACTCGTTCGGTTAATAATCGAGAGGGTCAACCCATCTACAATAGGTGGGTAGCATTAAACCAACCGCCGTAACCTGAATAATCGAGAGGGTCACAAATATTATTACACTGATCTCGGTTAATTCTTTACGTTTTTCTTATTCGGGCGTGTTATTTATTTACTTTTCCTTCTTGTGTCCATCTTTTTTCTTCACTTTTTACATTTCTTAACACAGTTTTGGGTAAAAAGAAAATGTAAACAATTGATTGAACGGAAAGCAAGTACAAACTCTAGCAATTTATATAGCCTGCTATTGACCGGACAGAAGGCCTCGTTTTACCCACCAAAGTTTGCAACTTTATATCAGAAACAAAGTATTAGGCTTTAGCACAGATTTTCCTGCAATGGATCGTCTCAGGCACAGAGAAAGAGTGGTCTTTTCTGGGTTCACTCATGCCGAAGTATGAACATTTTCTTCTCTTTGCATTTTTAATTTTCATATTTATGCATTTTTTTCATCTGGGTTTTTTATTAGGTTAGCATAAACCCTTAATTTAGTCTCATTTTGCTTTGTCTCTTCAAGTTTATGTTTGTAATTGGGTAGTTTTCTTCTGCCATTGTCCTGTTTATTGCTTTTCATCAAGTAATTCATAGTATTTCTTTGCTTTGTTGATTGATTTCCCTAATTGATTTTGTTTCATTTGATTATTTGTTCTGGAAATTTGGTTTATGATAAAGTAAGTTTTGAACTACACTGAATGTCTGAATATACTGAGATTCAGAGAAGTTAAGGCTATTTTCGTTGCGAAACAGGATGATAATCTCAGAAAGTCAAGGCTTTGTTTGGATTGGATGTTAGTGGGGAAGGAGAGGGGAGAGGTATGGTGGGAAGGGAAAGGTGGGGAAGGGAGAGATAGTGAGAGGGAACGGAGCGAGGGTGTTTTTTATCCGATTCTTTAATGTTTTGGAAGTATTTTGATTTGCTTTGTTAGGAGGGATAACGATCCCTCGGTTTACTTGCGACCCATTTCACTATCGAGATAAAACTCCCCTTCTTTTCCATTTGAATTCTTCAATCCAAACAAGGTGTAAAGCTAGGAGTGTTAGGAAAGCAATAAATTATGTGTTGATGTTGATAATCTAAAATGTATATTGCAAATTTGTCATGCTAAATATCATATTGAGTCTGCCCCTTTGAAGATGTCAGTTTCCTGATGATCCCAGGCTCATTCAATCGTTTGTCCATGAAAGAATTTTGTTGACAGACATATTGTGTCTATGCATGTTTTTGCATCTCGAGACTGTGTTGTCTTTGTAACATATTAAAAGGATGCTGGTTCCCTGACGGGGTGCAAAAATTAGCTGCTGTATTTGTTTTAGTTTTTAGTATTTTTAATTTACTCCGTAATTTCCTATACCAAGGGGACTGATGGTTCATCACTAAATTCTTGCTTACAGATTGAGAAACTGGAGAACTTGTATGCTGAATACGGTGAATTGTCTGTTAATCGGGATTTTTGCCTAAAAATTGCACAGAGTATCAAGTAAGTTCTAAACTAGATACTAATGACACTTAGGAGTGAACTAAGCACTGTTCTTAGTAGTTTTTACTTTTTAGGGCCTTCTAGGCTTTGGCTGAACTCTTTCCAAATCTTGTATATTTTGCAGTCGTTCTGCAGGACGAGCTGGCAAACCTGTTGTAAAGTGGGCTGAGGTGCTTCCTCTTATATACATACCATTCATTTCTGCCAAACTTTACGGTGGTCTCTGTTGTTTATCTAATTGCATCTCAGCTGTCTTGTAGGTGCAAAGTTGGTTTCAAAACCAGTTGCAGTCGCATCCTATTAATGCAGCTTTACCATCTAAGAATGAGAAGGAAATTATTCCATCGCCTGATGTGTCTAATTTTGCTGCTCGCCCAGATGTCTCTGATCCTAAAAAGACTAATGAATCTGACCAAGGCCATAAAGGTACCACATGTTGTCAGTTACTCAGTCTAGATGAATGAGTAGAGTTAATTACAGTTTATGTGTTATTTTTTTTATTTTTTTGAGGAAAATCCACCTGGGTTTAATTCATTTCCAAGGGACCCGACGAAATAGCGTTACAAACCCCACGAGGTAAGTTACTCGACCAGACTCTACGACTCGGGACAAGATGACCCACATGAGCAAGTTCATGACCAGTCTACGGACATAAGACCATCTAACATTCGGGAATCGATTACATAAAACATGAATGTCATCAATAACTAAAAACAAATCAGTTCGACCACTTTATCATGCTGCAAATTGTCAATAACGACCGCACAATCACTTTCGATGACTACGTCCTACAGTTCATGTGTTATTAAGCTTACTTATTCGTTACTAATCTGGACCTAGGCTCTTTACTCCATTTATATCATCTGGTGAAGGTTATCAACGTCCCAATTGTCTAAGTGATTTATCTTTTGAAATTCCAAATATATTTCGTAGATATTTCACGAGTATCCTTTGGGAGGCTAGAATTAATTCCATCTACTTGTCTATCTTCGCAGAATGCATGATTTTGTTTGCTAACAGGGAATTTCTGATTTCAAAAGAATTTTCGATGATTAGACTCTATAAGTTTATGACTTCCGATCACCCAATTGTTCTCTTATTTCTTTGCTCGTGGCTGCTTGAAAATTGTCTGATATCTGATATGCTTCCAGCCGAGTCTGCTTTCAGGCTGCCAACATTCATTTACTTGAAGAAAGTGTGTGTACAGTAACTGCAAGGCTGTAATTTCTTCGTTCTCAATTACTTAGAGCTTTAACTATGATTTTTAGTCCCCGATAACTTTTTGGCTTCGTAGTCCCATTTAATGCTTCTGTATGCCTTTAGTTTAGAGAACCCAGGTCCTTGCAAATTCTCAGATTTTTCTCTTCCCCATCGTTAGCCAAGATTTGTACACTTTTGTCATTCTTTTCCTTGATAATACCTTTTTTTTTTTATTTTTTTTTTTTATATCCTATCAAAGTCTCTTCATTATTGGAAAATAATCTGAAATTTTTTTTATGTAGTCGATGCAAAACATTATACTAATTTCTTCTGCCTCTTTATTTTGAGCAGAGGGTGAAAAGTTACAAGATTTATCAGCTCTGGAGTTTGAGGCTAGGTCATCCAGGGATGGAGCATGGTAAGTACCTGTGAGGCCATTCAATTCCACATTTTGATTCTTGGAGTTGAGTTTAAAGCAATGTATCAATGATACTTCACCCTCTTGTGCAGTCCACTTGTTCTAATGTTCAGATGTCACTGTGATTGTATTTTTACTAAGTCATGTGTTCACTTTAAACCTTGTAGTTTCTTAAGCTTGTGCTTTTTGCCTTCTGAACAGGTATGACGTCGAAAGATTCCTCAACCACAGAATGGTAGACACGACTGAAGTGGTAAGTGGCCACTCTTTGCTTTGCACTTCTAATGGAATTTTTTCTCATGTTTTATGTAGTAAGTAGCAGACAACTTCATCGTTTGCATTTAGTTATAATTGATTGACAACAGCGTTGTTTTTATTTGTCTACATGCCATCAGATCAGATGGGTTAATTCTTGAGAGGAATTGCTCCCTAATGAGCCAGACTTTCGAGCTAGAGGTAGTGGGTAGAAAACGAGTCTCGTAATAATTGTGTTTCTATGGTGCTAATCCTTGTTACTTCTCCGTTATGGGGTTGTATATGTGTCCAACACGACACTCAAATATACAAGGTTGAAATCTTTATTTGACCCTTACCACTTGTTCACTTCTCCAATGAGAGCCAAATAAGGAGGCCCGCATGATTTAAAGCCGTTTTTTCAGAACATTTCAAGTATTTTTGTTTTAAAGACATAGTCTTGCATCCATATCTCATTTTACAACACTTGGATATGTATCTTGTGTGCTAGTAACATAGGTGTGAATCCATTTCTACCAATGATTGGGGTGAATATAGTTGTCCAATAACTCCATTCAGCTTTTCTCTCCAAGTAATTTCCCTGCAAGTTCTAGTACTCATACGAGGCAGACAGGTTGAGCTTTACCTGTGTTGTATAATGCAGGAAGTTCGTGTAAGATTTGTTGGTTTTGGTTCAGAAGAGGACGAGTGGGTTAATGTGAAAAATGATGTGCGGGAGAGATCAGTTCCCTTGGAGAATTGGGATTGCCAGAAAGTTAAAGTGGGGGAAGTCATGCTCTGTCTTCAGGTAACTAACTAACTGTAAGCCTTGCCTATTTCGTTTGATGTTTTCTAAAAGTATTTTCATATAGCGAATTCTTGTTATACAGATTCTATGGAATTACTTTGCTAACCAATTTCAGCGATGTTTCTCTAGAGCAAAAAGTTTACAAAAAGACATCGACTTATTTCGGATAAATACTTTTACAGAGTCCCAGACCCCAGTTTGCCATTTTTGCTTTTATCTTAAGACCAATTAAAAAAGGTTCCTGTTTTTGTTGTCAATATTGGCATTCTTATCTCGCATCTTTTACTGAACAGGAAAGAAAAGATCAGGCAATGTATTATGATGTGCGTATGTTGGATATTAAGCGAAAAATGCATGATATAAGGGGCTGCAGGTGCATCTTCTCAGTTCAGTACATCCATGACAAGAGTGAGGCAAGTAACTTTCATGCATCCTTTGATACTGCCCACCTACTTTACAGAAACTTACGGAGTATATGACTGTGAGACGTAAAACTTACCCATTAACCCTATAATTAAATGTGAATTCACACAAAAAGATATGATTGGTATCACTTGTGACACCGTCTCATACACGATGAATTTATGCATCCTTTGATACAGTCTCATACCCAAAAGGTCACATTTCGTCTTTTTTTTTCCAAACAGGAAAATGTTCGTCTGCGGAGATTGTGTCGCATTCTTTGACTTGACTCACATTTATGAAGATCATTATGTATCGCCAGTTTTTGCTCGAGCGTTTGCAGTGCTGCTGAAGGGTTGATTATAATTTATAATGGATGATTCGTTAAATTAGAGCGTAAATTATTGAAGTGAAGTGGTATTTAAAAATGTGACGGGGAGAGTCAAATTTTTGTGTATATCATCCCGACTCGTACATCCAGCAGCAAAATAGAAACTTTCCGTGCAAGTTCTGTATCTTGCCTGATGCTTACATGAACATCTTCTGCTCTTATGAGAAATCGACGTGCAAGAAATTGCCCTAATCTAATTTGCACAAATTTTTGTATGGATCCAGAGTCCAACAGTAATACAATATTCTCGTTATTGATGTTATTTTCACTATTTTAGCTGTTATTACTTATGTTTGCATTTATCACTCCCGAGTCCCGCTGTTATTACTAATATTTTAGTAAATCACGCTGCTATTATTTCATTTTTTTTAAATTACAAGGAAATAAAATTTAAAATTAGACACATTCTCTATTCCTACTTATACCACTGTTATGTCTTGCTTGAAAACGAACAGAAGGTCGTCATCCCCTCTATTATACGTAGTATATTTCATGACGAATTTTTTGTTCCCGTGCAATTTGATTATAATTTTTGTATAATTAAATTTCGCATAGCATCGAATTGCTACTTCCGCGCATTTGTCATACTTTCATTCCAATAAAAGTATGACAAATGTCGATCGTTTAAAGCTTTGATTTCGCAATTATGTATCGTCCATCGTATTAGTATTGGATTAGATTATCATAAATATTCATTATTACACTCAAATTAAAGTTTTTTTTTTACAATGAAATTAAAGTGTTTTTTTTTACAATAATAAAAGGTAGTATTTTTACAAATACCCCTAAATATAAGGTAGTTTTTGATAAAAAAAACTCTATAAATATAATTGTAGATAAGTTAGACAAAATGTTAATTTTATTGGCTGTAATCCATATTGACTTATGAAAATTTGAGATAAAATATGCTTACATTTGCTCCAAAGCATAGTTTTAATTACTTGACTAGTTTAGATCCCGCGCAATGCATGCGCGGTATATATATAGGGTTGTTATTTTTAGCGTGTTTTTAGTTATAGGTTAAATCGACACGTTATTAATTTTCATACTTCACGCCAAATTATTTTGATTTGAGGAAAAAAAAAGTAAATGTGTACTTTAATGATTTTTTTTAACCCGAAACTAATGATGTCTATTTATAAATTTTTTAAAATACAAATAAAACTTCTTCATATAAGCTAATATAGTAGTT
>JAYMSF010000866.1:0-13654 GCA_036897335.1 Silene vulgaris | reverse complement strand
TTAAGAAATGAATTAAATCTTACATTTGGTATCAGAGCGAGTAATCGCCTCTGCCTTGCTTGTTGTTTTGGCTTTCGTTCATCTGATTATTGCTTTGAATCCGTTTAGCCTGTTTCGTTCTGGTTTCTTTGTAGTAGAAGATTAAATCTGGATATTATTGTTTGATTTATTTTCTGTTGAAACCATATGGAATCTGGGATCTCTGTTTTATATTTTGGTTTATTTTGTTTGGGATCTGTTTCCATTTCCGTCATTAAAATCTGGGTTATTTTTGCTTTAATGGAGAAAGTCGAAACGAAGGGGATGAAGGTTTGTCCTTTTTTTGTTTTGTTTTTTTGCTCTGTTTGAGACCCTGGTTGACGCCTGACGACTTTTAGAGAGTGGAGCATTCTTATCAACTTTGTCCACTCTATTAATTATATGTATTCTTTTTATATTAAAGTTTGGTTGAATATGTGTACTGCATGTGTTCATATAACCACATATTGACAATTATAGTTCACTTTAATGGTTCATATTACATAAGACCATGCCCAAGCAAGGTCACCGACTGGGTCGGGGTCACCTTAATGACGTAATTAACTCAGAAATCGATGCTAATATTGGTGACCTTTGGTGACCTTGAGTTAGATAAGGGCAATTATTGACCCTGAGTTGAGAGGAGGGCAATGTTGGTGACCCAGCAGCTGGCGCCCTCCTACTGGTTGGAAGCATATGAAAAGGACAGCAGCAACAAAAAAAGGACGAAAGCTCTGCACCTCTTTTTCCATGTCTGTCAAAAAAAGGAGAGGATGATAAAGAATTTAAACAATAAATTATACTGCAAACCACAATAAAATAAAATATGAGTATTACCTAAAATGATTATACTTTTTAATTATCTATAAAATGAATTTACTTTTGACATATTTTGATCCCCTTTTTTCCCTTTTTTTTTCCTGATTCAAACATATTCTGGGTTGGAGGAATTAATTTCTAAAATCGAAATTTATTTTGTGGAGGAACATGATGGTGAATTAATCTGGGTTTAACAAATTTCGTAAAAAAAAACCATAAATAATACCTGATGGTGATTTGGGTAGGAGACGAGATGGTGAAGATCGACGATGGTGAAGATCTGAATAGGAGATGATGGTCTGATTGATGTTGTTTTCGATCTGGGTGATTCGGTAAATAAGCGGAGGGTGATGAATGATGAAGAGTTGGGAAATCAAATTCGGGAAAAATGCTTAAACTGGGATTCAATGATCATTTGGAAATAAAACAGAAAGGCGGATGATGGTTGGTGTCATTTGGGTGATAAAACAAGATGGTGATGAAATGAGAAATAAAAGAAGGGACGGAAATTAGGATTTCTGATCTGTATTGGGGAAAAAAATTGGGGATTAATTTGGGAAATAATTATGGGTAGGGGATTTCACTGATGATGGTGAATGGACTTGATTCCTTCATTTTCAATGTGGGGAGGTTGATTATGATTTGGGGATGAAATGAGATAATGAAGAAGTATATGGGAAAAGGGGATAAATTTGTGTGAGCATGTGGTAGTGGTATAGCCACGTACAAGTGTGTATAATTTACTCTGTTTGTTTTTTTTAAGTTTCCGATTAATATTTCAAAATGCGTCCGTAATCACGTTATGCGAAAACTTAATTACAAGCGCGTCGGTTAAAATTAAGTTTTTATCTAACGTATGAAATAAAATTAAAATATGAGTACCATATTGGAGTAGTTATTTTTTTTTTAACATATTTACAAATTAGTAAATTAAAAATTAACTTTTATATATATTTGTTAGTAAATAATAATAAATGAAAAGGTATAGAGAGAGTTTTTGGTGGGGTAAAGAATGTGGAAAATGATTGAAAATGAGAAATGATTGAGTTAGTGACCTAGGTCGTGACCTTCTGCTTGGGAGGGTGAAAGTGGGTCAAGATAAGTAAGGTGAGATTAAGGTCTAAAACGTTGGTGACCCAGTTAGCGTGACCTTCTGCTTGGGGATGGTCTTAGGCAACCCCCAGCACGACCCTTCCTCCGAAAAAATCAACTAAAAATACAAATAGAAGGATCTAGAAACCCTAACAAAACCACTCGTCTCCCATTTGCCTTCACACCAATCACCTACTATATAAACACAACTCTTTCCTCACATTATTCCGCCTCCAATTCCTTGAACCCTATTCTGTTATACGCTCTCTTCTTCAAAACTTCATCTTTTTCCTTTCTTGTTGATTAAGAAAAGAGATTCATCAATGGCCGAACAAGAGACGTTTGCTTTCCAAGCTGAGATCAATCAACTTCTCAGTCTTATTATCAATACTTTTTACTCTAACAAGGAGATCTTTCTTCGTGAGCTTATCAGTAACTCTTCTGATGTATGTTTTTTTTTTCCTATTTTTTTATTCTTCGTTTTTCTTTTAGATCTGTTGTTCGTCGTTGTTTCGCTTTGATTTTCGCAATTTTTATGTTTTTTTTTGGTGATTTGTTTTTGTAGAAAGTTTAGATTTATATTATCGACGATGATTATCGCTGTAGTTTCGCATCTATTCAATTTTTTGTTGATTGTTGATGATTTGTGATAAATTATCGGTGCGAAACTACAGCGATAATCGTCGTTGATAATATAAATCTGTGAGGTATAATCCGTTGCTGTTGATGATTTGTTGTTTTTCGTAGTTTCGCTATAATTTATCAATGATTTAGAGCAGTTGAAATAAATCATAACAAGAGATTATGAATGATTTAGGCGTTTTAGTTTTTGTCGATTTATTTTCTGGAAAGTGTAGATTATATCATCAATTATTGATGATTTGACGAACTAGCGCTTTTTAATAATTTAATTACTCATTTATGTTGATGATTTGAGATTAATTGTATGATAAAAGGTTGATGTGTTGCTTATTCTCTTCGTTCCGATCATTTGTTTACTTTATTTATTTTCTAGCAGTATAATAACCAATAGTAAACAATTGATCAGGACTTGGAGTTGTGGAAACCTAATTCATCAACTAAATTTAGACATTACAGATTCACAGTCGTCAAAATTCGTTAGATTCAGTCTTATTGACTCCGTCTGTTTGTGTTCTTTATTCTTTGATTGACTAGTCAACTAGGTAGAATGTTTCGGAGTCATTATTAGGTAATGATTGAGGCTTTAGGATTAATCTTGTTTCGAGCTATTGTTATTATAGCTTTTTACACATTGTGGTTGTATTAATTGGAATGTGGTTTTCTGCAGGCTCTTGATAAAATCAGGTTCGAGAGCTTGACCGACAAGAGCAAGCTTGATGGACAGCCTGAGCTTTTCATCCACATTATCCCTGACAAGGCTAACGGCACCTTGACCATTGTTGACAGTGGTATTGGAATGACCAAGGCTGGTGAGTTATCTATCTGATCATATCATTCTGTTTGCTCGGTTTTCAGTTAATTACTGATTTTGTTGTTGTTTAAATAAAGCCTGACTAATTTACATGACTTTACTTATGTGCGGCATTCATTTGTTTACATATTGTTAAAATACGTAATCATTCCATTGTTTCAGTTTTTTATGTAGTTCGATTTTAATCGGTATGACTAATGCTGATGACTGATCTAGATTATATTAGTCTTCTGCTTGTTCTATTTCAAGTAACTTACTGGTGATTCTTTTGCTCTTTAGAGAGAGTTGTGAAAGTACTCGAAACAGTTTACTAACCTTATGTGATCATGATATTGTCAGTTGACCAACACAATTTTCATTTTATTTTATTCTGTTAGTTGTTTTATAGGTCCATAATTCCGTTAATTTTGTTCTTATTTGTGATGGCTTTCAATTTTTAATTCTTCACTGCAAATTTCTGATTCTGATGATTGTGTTTGTTTGTAGATTTGGTGAACAACCTGGGTACCATTGCCAGGTCCGGAACTAAAGAGTTTATGGAAGCTTTGGCTGCTGGCGCTGATGTCAGTATGATTGGTCAGTTCGGTGTGGGTTTCTACTCAGCTTACCTTGTTGCTGACAAGGTCATCGTCACCACCAAGCATAATGATGATGAGCAGTATGTGTGGGAGTCACAAGCTGGTGGATCTTTCACAGTGACCAGGGACACCACCGGTGAGCCTCTTGGCAGGGGTACCAGGATGACCCTCTACCTCAAGGAGGACCAACTTGAGTACCTTGAGGAGCGTCGCCTAAAGGACTTGGTCAAGAAGCACTCTGAGTTCATCAGCTACCCTATCTCTCTATGGGTTGAGAAGACCATTGAGAAGGAGATCTCTGATGACGAAGACGAGGAGGACAAGAAAGACGAGGAGGGAAAGGTCGAGGATGTTGACGAAGAGAAAGAGAAGGAAGAGAAAAAGAAGAAAAAGATCAAGGAAGTGTCTCATGAGTGGAACTTGGTTAACAAGCAAAAGCCCATCTGGATGAGGAAGCCAGAGGAGATTACCAAGGAAGAGTATGCTGCTTTCTACAAGAGTTTGACCAATGACTGGGAAGAGCATTTGGCTGTTAAGCACTTCTCTGTCGAGGGTCAGTTGGAGTTTAAGGCTGTCCTCTTTGTGCCCAAGAGAGCACCTTTCGATCTCTTTGACACCAAGAAGAAGCCAAACAACATTAAGCTGTATGTCCGTCGTGTGTTCATCATGGACAACTGTGAGGATTTGATCCCCGAGTACTTGAGCTTTGTTAAGGGTATTGTTGATTCTGAGGATTTGCCTCTTAACATCTCCCGTGAGATGTTGCAACAAAACAAGATCTTGAAGGTTATCCGCAAGAACCTGGTGAAGAAGTGTGTTGAGCTCTTCTTTGAGATTGCTGAGAACAAGGAGGACTACACCAAGTTCTACGAGGCATTCTCTAAGAATTTGAAGTTGGGTATCCACGAGGATTCCCAGAACAGGAACAAGTTTGCTGAGTTGCTAAGGTACCACTCCACCAAGAGTGGTGATGAGATGACCAGTCTTAAGGACTACGTTACCAGAATGAAGGAGGGCCAGAACGACATTTTCTACATTACTGGTGAGAGCAAGAAGGCTGTTGAGAACTCTCCCTTCCTTGAGAAGTTGAAAAAGAAGGGTTATGAGGTCCTGTACATGGTTGACGCTATTGATGAGTATGCCATTGGTCAACTCAAGGAGTTCGAGGGTAAGAAGCTTGTTTCTGCTACCAAGGAGGGTCTAAAGCTTGGTGAGAGTGAAGACGAGAAGAAGAAACAGGAGGAACTCAAGGAGAAGTTTGAGGGACTCTGCAAGGTCATCAAGGATGTTTTGGGTGACAGAGTTGAGAAGGTCGTTGTCTCAGACCGTGTGGTTGACTCTCCCTGCTGTTTGGTCACTGGCGAGTATGGATGGACTGCTAACATGGAGAGGATCATGAAGGCCCAAGCTCTAAGGGACTCGAGCATGGCTGGCTACATGTCCTCCAAGAAGACCATGGAGATCAACCCCGAGAACTCTATCATGGAGGAGCTAAGGAAGCGTGCTGATGCTGACAAGAACGACAAATCTGTTAAGGACTTAGTCCTCCTTCTGTTCGAGACCGCTCTCTTGACCTCAGGATTCAGCCTGGATGAGCCCAACACCTTCGGAAACAGAATCCACAGGATGCTCAAGCTTGGTCTCAGCATTGATGAAGATGCTGCTGATGTGGATGTTGACATGCCTGCTCTTGAGGAAGCTGATACCGAGGAATCCAAGATGGAGGAAGTCGACTAAGCTCCCCGTCTTTTATCTAGTTTCAGTGACAACTGGTTAGCAGTTGTTACTGTCATTTAATACTCGTTTTGGCCTCCTTAATGTGTGAAGAACTTGGATTTTCTGGGCTGTTCGCAGCTCTTGGTTTTGTTTTGATGCTGCTGGTTGTTAATGTTTTGGGGGCTTTTTTTTTTAAAGTTTGGAGTAGATGTTAAAGACAATTACTAGTCTAATTAAATTTCCGTTTCTCCGTCCTCTATCCTTGTTTTTTGCCTTCTGGTTTTATTTTGCTTAATTGTAGTTAACTGCAATGGGGGAATCTTCTCCGATCTCTTCTCCCTATTTCTTATTTTCTTTGCTCCAAACCTGGAGATTGGAGGAAAAATGTAGACGGTATAGATTTCATAAACCCCAGCCCTGTGCATTGCGCCCCATCTCCGTCGTAAAATTTTTGGAGATTCTCGTTATGTGCCCCCCCACCTCCCCAAGGGCCAAGGGTTTAGAAGTGGTCATAACTTATAAGCGCATGGCAAGTTGGTTCTTTGGTCATTTGTACTAAAAAGTTCTGAATATACGCATACTTGTGCTGTGCAACTTTTTCTCCCCTCTTGGTCTGTGTTCCACACAAGGCTAAGAAGATGTCGTTTGTTGTCCTTCCAATCTTCATGTAATGGCCTCATAAATTATTGAAGTTTTCGTGCTCATGTAATGGCCTCATAAATTGTCATAGGTAACTTGTACTGTTGTATCTACAATGTCCCCGAAAAAGGGCCGTCTTATGATGAATACCGCCTTATAAACAAACGCCTTATATTTCCCTTATTACCTTATCGGTATTTATCTACGCACTGACCTTTTCGACAACAATATAGTGAATAGAAAAAAGACGAGATCAACTTCAAGAGCGTAATGGGTAGGTAATTATTCAAATGAGGTTATTGTCTATATTCGCCACGAGTTTACCTCTTTAACTTGTGTACAACCCAGTTTTATCAGTGTTTTTGTCTCGACAGTGGTGAACTATTTTTGATGAAAAATCCTTGAGAGTACCAAGAGTTTCAACTACACTTATCGGGCGTTGAAAGTTGTTTTTATAACGCTGATCAATTCCCACCAACAGTTATCAAATGAATCTACTCCAATTTGTATTATTGAGGCACACAAATAGAATCAAAAGAGCTGATTATAAACGGAAGAATTCGAAAAATGCAATTACACATTATTAGAAGCTAATCAATCCCAAGCAGTATATCAGACTTGTCTCAGACCTCTGTACAAGAGTTCGATAAAAATGTAGAATAAACATATGAATATTTTCTCGTAGAATCAAAATTGTTATATATGAACATGAATATAAAGAACTCAAGAATATAATTCAACTGCAACTCAGGTATCATCAACTGTCGAATGGAATACAAAGCTTGGAAAGGTGATCGTAATTTCCCTGTTAACAGTAAATGCAAACAAGTATCAGGAAATTGAACATAGATTTAACAAGATTTAGTGATTGTTCAAGACTATGGCAAAAGCACTTACTGCAGGTATTGAAGAGTCATGTTCTTTAAAAGCGATCGATGTCGGAGAACAAGGGTTCCCCATTCTTCCTTGTCAATTTTACCATCTTGTTTAGTATCTGTTTCATCAAAGGTCTGCAGCAAATAATAAGGATAAGATGACTGAACAAGAAGTCGATGATCAAATGACCTAGTACTTCGTCAAAACGTATCATAAAAGTTTAAACTTCAACAAATCAGCGGCCACCTTCTTAAGTGCCAACAACGGCAAGGATTTTTCTAACAAAGCAAACTACAGACCTACAGTTGCTCTACAATATGGCCAATGCAAATTTAGTTGCATGGAAATAACCACCACCTCCAAGGACTTGATTAATCTCGAAAATTTGTTAAAAGCAATACATCAGATTTTCAAAAAATAAAGCAGGGTCCCATACATTGTGAGGTAAAAAGGGGTCTGGTCACTGGTGTATGCAACTCTACTCTTATTACAGCATAGAGGAATTGATTTCGGATGAACCACAATAACACTTGCGTCAAGTATTGCATTGAATGACCGCTACCTCACAATAAAAAATGCTTACAATTTCATGAATCATTCTGCTTTATTCCATTGCAACTCAAAACTAAAAAACCCACAGAATTTGTAAAAAGGGAAAAAAACACTAGGAAGGTTTGTGCTAATACCTTTGTGATAATTTCTTCGACGACATGGTCTGCGAGATTCATACCAGTTTCAGTTAGTGTAGCCACTACCATTTGTTTCACCTGCAAAAACAAATCAGTCAAAACCTTTCTGACAGGTTAAAACGCGGAACACATATATATCGACAGCTTAATTTCTTATACCGGAGATTCATGTGTATTTGATTATAATATGGTCTACCATATGCGGAATACTGGAATAATGTATTCATGTATAATCCTGAAGGCGAGCACTCAAGCAAATTACATATCTTTCATAGTTCCTACAAAGAAAGAATCTGATACAACACCTTTAGAGCTAAATTAATTATTTCAATTTTCAAATAAACCCGCAACTGTTTGCAGCAATGATTGAATTTGGTTTCAAAGGAAATAAAGATTAAATGTTATATGAAAACATTAGATGCACTGCACCATTACTTGCTACTTTCTAGGTAATTCTGGCCTTTCGTTACCTTTTAAATGGGTTTAGGTTTTAACAAGTGAGGGATTAAATGGGTTTAGTTGGGTTAATTCACAAAAAGTGGTGAGAAATAGTGAGCTAATCATACGGATTCAATGTCCACAGAGTGGTCTCCACTCTCCACACTCAAGAAGGGTAAAATGGTCATTTTCAATAGGTAAAAGTTGCCTAAATTAGAAACGCAAACAAGCAATTGGGATGGCTCAAAGAGGAAAATATAAACAATGCGGTGGAACCTATCAAGCTTTACCTTTTAACTCTACAGATTTTGTTTCTATTACCTACGAAAAACGTAACAGTTTCACTCTTCATGAAGGACTAGATTGCCCATTAGGCCACTGGTCACCAAGACACCAACATTGAGTAACACACAGCCATCTTTTCACGGTTTTCAATAAATAACAACAAATGAACTAAGAGAATGGATAACAGAATATACCGATAAAAAACAACTAACCTGTTCCCTCTCGATAAAACCTTGCTGCTTGAGATCATACAGATTGAAAGAAACTGCATAAGAAAAATATGTAGCTTCATTATAAGTTAAAAAAGGCGCTCAATAAGTAAGAGTATCTAGAAGAGTGCAGCTAAAAGGATTAACATGCTCCTTTTGTCCTTCCTAATATAGTGTACTTACTCTACTTGGCTAGCCCAAACAAGATTGCCCTAATTAATTTCTTATATTTTGTTTCCACATTCACACTGTGAGTGTCGACTGTCGTAACCTTAAACTATGTTACTTTAACACATTACTTTGGCTGCGTGTCGCATATTCGATGATCTGAGACTCCAACACGACGTCACACTTCATTTATAGCCGCAGAATATACATTTTCACAAAAAGGCGTGTCCGACATCCGAACACTCTTGACACACCAAGCAGAATGACATAGCCCTCGAGTAGATTAAATCAACAGCTATTGCGGTGACTGATGGTGATTGATGGGCAGTTTGCCATACTATTCTTTTGGCATGTAGGTAGTAGATACTACATAGCTAGATTAGCTAAAACGTTGAATTTTCTGGTACCATTGAGGCGGTGGATGGTTGGCTAGGGGTCTGAGCCTTGCATTCAAGTAACTATTGTTTATATACATTCTACATTGCATTTGAGTCACAGGCTCACGGTTTCCCTTTTAAATTCCTCTGTTGCATTCAATCAAAAGACAGTAAGAAAATAAATCGAACAAAAGGATGTGTAACATACAATCAATTTTTTGTTCAATTGGAGCTTGTGGATGGAAAACAGAAAGTCCACGAGCGAACTCTTCAAAACCTAGAAATCCATTATGCTTTGTGTCAAATAAGTCGAATACCTACAATAAACAGATATCAGTTTTGGAAAGTATTTGAATACTAAGGATATTTCATGGATCCATAGTCAGGATAGATATAGTGATTACATTTCATACAGCACAATATGTTAAAAAAGATTAGATATTAGAATGTTAGCTTCTTTCCGACGGAGCCAAAGGTTTGCTATTCTTTAGTTATGGATTGAGATTAAATAAAACGAAATAGCTACCTAAACTAGATGTGCTTCTTTTTAGAGTGAAGGGGAACTTATTTCATGCAAATCTCAACTCATTTTTCATTGTGGGTCAGACGAAACAGACTTTTTGTGTTGGGTCTGTGTCCATCTGATCCCCTCACACCGCCATTTGTGGGAACCCTTGATGCACTAGATAATGTTGTAGACTTGTAGATATTAGAATGTCAAAAGATATGCCATGCGCTCAGAATAAAAGGGAAGTGAAGTTAAACACACAGTAAATCAACTCATAAGGTGATAACTTTTTTGCAATAAGCTACAAAGTCGACGACTGAAAACAATGTGGCAGAGATAACATCAGCTATCCTAAAAGGACTTACCCTGTCAGCAAACAAACTCTCCTTTCTGTACGTCCTAAATAAGGCCAACTGAAACTCCTCCTGAAGAAGAGAAAAACAACGGTTAAAGATAGAAATGCTGCATTACATCTATGTGACTCCATAAAAAGTAGGTAATATGATATGAATTCTGATTCTAGGCACCCCATGTTCAGCGTGAACTTGCTAACAAATTGCTGACTACACTTTGGGACACGGCAGTGCTGACAGAGGCAAGAAGTTTGAGATGTAAATAAAGTTGATATCATAGTTACACTGCCGTGTTGTAAATAGAGTTACCATATCACTGCCATATTAAGATAAGGTAATTGAAAACATTTTGAGCAAATAAACAGGAAGCAATATTTAACTAAAACATCCAAAGTTCAAAATATAACGTTATATACCTTCTGGATGAGACCGTCATCGATCACCGCTTTGCTGATCTTTTTATATAGCTCATATAGTGCCTCTATCTCACTCACACTAACTGCATGACAAAAGCAGAATTAAACCCACTAAACTGATCAAAAACACAACACATAAAATTGTAATACACACACATTTGGTTTCCACCCAAAGGCTTGTTATGGAGAAGGAAAGCATGACCAAAATAAATGGACACTAACACATGCAGTAGTAGCTAAGTTGGATTTATAGCGTAAACTTTGTCTAAAGGTCACTAGAAACTGCAATGGGCGAAAAAAAAATGAAAACTTACAGACAGTCTCCCTTGCAAGACGTGCAGGATCTTGAAGACCCCGTAGTGGTTTAGAAATTTCCGAGTCACAGCATTGTACAACGGAAAGAAATAAATGCTGAATTGCGTCTCTGCACTGCATCATGATATCTCACAGATCAGAAATCTTGATGCCTCTATAAAAGTCTGGGAAAAGGTAACCAGTTCAATACCAGTATCAAGCGATATCATATTCTTCAGAAAGGCGTATCAAGTTAGGGTGAATAGTGTGACAAACCTGTTGAGCATTTCTGAATTTATGGCGATTTTAGGTTGTTTATATGATTACACGGTTAAGCATTCAACCTCATCTGTTTCAGATATCAACAAAATAGCATCACTCGCTCATGAACCATATCAAGTAAAACTATCATCGATAAGATCAACAAAATATGTGAACAATTTAATGCAACATTGAAACTTTTTTTCACAACTTCAATGGCATTAGAAGAACATCCACGTCAAGTACACCATCGTCTATAGATTGGCTAAAAATTACTTTTACCAACGACAATTTTAGAATCTTTTTGTAACTTACAACTCTAACTACAAATAAATGACACCTACATGGCCAAAACTTGCTAGATATCTTTAAATAACCTTCTGCTCTGTATGACGCTTTCAATTCAAGTAGTAATATTTCCTTCTTGCTGGAGGTGAATGTCACCATCAATGACAGTTCAGCCGATAAGCTCAGTTTCTTGTTTAAGCAGTATTGTATTCCCCAAATTACATTTGTTTGGACGGAAGGATTTGGGGTAAAAGAGAGGGTGCCAAAATCCATTGTTTAGAAAGTAAGTCGGGCTGGAGGGAAATGGAAGGGATGGAAATCAAGGGATTCATTCCGCCTACTAGAAGGAAAATTACTCCGTAGATTCCTTCCCCCATGATTTTTTTTTTGGAAGGAACATAGCCTTGCTCAGTTGTTCCCTTCCCCCTCGACCCCCCGTTCTTTCATTTTACTTTACTGACCTCATTCATGATGGGAACACCGTTTAGGACTTTAGGATATGAAATAAGATATAGTTTGGCTACAGACATATAATTTAAACCTCCCAGTCCACCGATAAAAGGAAGTAATAGAAAGTCAAAGCGAAATAAAGAAGGGACAAACTGAGACATTTGTTCTCTATTTCTCTAAAACACACACCAACAAATCAACAAAGGCTCTCTCCATCCCTTTAGAGGCTGATACTAAGTAAAGCGAACATCATGTCTCATACAATGAACACGCAAAACACAATCTGAAATTTTCCTTCATTCTCAACATGACAACAGCTCTCAGTCTTCCATATCACTCCCTTTTTTCAGCATTAACAAGTATTGGCCATAGAGGCGGAATCATTTTAATTTTAGGCTTGAACTACATATTTGAACTTCTTGTATGCCACAATCTTCAGCACCTTCTTTTTTGCTATTGATCCAACCCCAACCTCAACCCCTCTCCGATGTCTACGATCATTCATATTCCTTCCCATACTTATGCTTCATATCCAACACGTTTGACAAATTACGCATTTGCATTACCAACCAATGTACCTCTATCAAACCCCACTATACGAATTACACATTACCAACCTAATATAAACTCACCCCTCACTCCATTAAACCGTCCTTAATCATTACGCAAACTCGATTCTCATCTCACAAATAAAAACCAAACATCAACAAAATTCCTCCTGTTCTATTCAAAGGGTAGTTCATGCCTATCATTCTCTGACATTCGCTAATTCTTATATGAGACGGTTTCGTAATTCATAAATACCACCAACCCTTTTATCCATAAAATAAATTTCTACCCCCTGTGGCTCAATCAATGCTTAAATCATGAAAATAGCAACAATACCATTCATACATCAATCAAAATAACAATAAAAAAACCAAAAACAACATCAAAGATTCAATTTTGATGGGTTTCACAAAGTCAAAAGATGAAAATAATTGCTAATTTAATCAGATTATATAAGAGAATGAAGCAACAACAGTTTAATCTGACAAAAAGCTAAGAACTTTGATCAAACATTCAATAATTAACAAATAATAATAGTAGAATAGGGATAATTGAACAATGAAGAGAGAGAAAAAAGGGGAAAACTTGCCATTGTTGTAAGAAAGTAGAGGATCACGATCTCATGCAGGAAAGAGGGAGAATGAAGAAAATATCAGAGGAATGACACAAGGCTAAGTAGAGGGGTACGAGTAGACATGACAAACGAACGGGTCAATTGAGGGTTGCCTGGTTGGAGTCGGTTCAGTTCGGGTTGGGTCACTCGGGCTAATTTGGCTTTGAAAGAGTTCGTCGGATTACATTGGGTTACTTCAGTTTCGAGTTAGTTAACTCTTGTCAAGCTGTTTGTGGATAAAAATTGATATGCAATAATAGGCATTTAGGTGGGCTCATTCGGTCCACAAATTCTTATTTTAGATGGACCATTTTCGTCTTTTTAAAAAGACGGGATTTTGTGACCATTTTATGGTCAAATGTACCCACAATGATTCAGCTAGGTTTATAGCTTATGATAACTTGTTTTTCAAAAGTGGTCACGTTTGGTTGTAAAATACTAGTCTCAAAATCCGGTCTTTTTGGAAAAGACCAAAATGACTCTTCTGAAACAAAAAGTCTTGCTGAAGACGGGTCGGATCTTACAACGGGTAATTTGTGAGAGGAAATGGGTAGAGGGGACAAGG
>JAYMSF010000865.1:0-13657 GCA_036897335.1 Silene vulgaris | reverse complement strand
TCCGATTCTTTCTTATGTTTTATTTTGCATGCATAAGATCTAATTTATGAGTATAAATTTAAACACTCATATGTGATATGAGCATAACATGAAATATGATTTCCAACAGCTCGACCACATACACTCCCCGGTTTATAAATGTGCACATCCCCCTTGTAGCGTGCCCACAAGGGGGAGACTCAACAGGTAGCCCTCCGCGTACGACGATTCCCAAGGAACCCGATTATTACCTGTACCGGTCCCCCAACAAACAAAGTCAAATGCCAAGTCAATCCTCACAACAATATCTCATCCAATATTACCTCCATATTACACAACAATATTATCCTCCATCATAATATCAACACTCATTGTCACAACTTCATCACTAATAACCACAATGAATACATACACACGAATCTCAAGCATTGAGTAGAGAAAGTCTTTACCTTTGAGGCAATTCTTCAACAAGTCAACAATCAAATGTTCCTCTACAAAGTCGGCTCCTAAACAAACACAATAATACATATATCAAACTCTATCTTTAATTAATTACCCAACTACATGTAATTTTCCTCAAAATCCCCAAATTGTAGGGTTTGATCTCCATGAAGGTGAATAGAGTAGAAGAGGATGACTTAATCTAACAAATTAGAGGAAAATTAGTGGAACTTACCAAAAGATTGATTAGGAATAGATGCTTCCTTGCTAAATCCCCAAATTCTCTCTTACGAGATGTAAACAAATCAATAATAAGGAGTAAGATGTATTTTAGGGTGAGTTTCTAAGTTAAAAGTTGATAATGACTGTCCATGGGTTATATATAGGGGACCCAAAACCCTAGGCTGAAGAGAAAACAAAACCGAGCGAACTCCTCAGACCGCCTCGACTCGCTCGAGTAAGTCCAGTCATTCAGTCACGTACTCTTAAAGTGCGACCTCCGTATCCGTAACCGTAACAAGGGCAGAGCATGGATTAGATATCCGATCCAAACTGCTAGTTCGGATCAGATATCCATATTAGAAATTCCTGAAGTCAGATATTCATATCCAAACCAAATGTTTCGGATACCCAAAATAATCGGAACGGGTGCGGATATCCATATTTTGGAATTTACTTTAAAATTAAGTTTGAAAAGCGATCATATTCACCGTCTTACATGCTGATTTCTTTAGTATTATCACTCCAATGTTCTCGACATAAAGTTTAAGTACCGCTTACATATTTCTCTAATATTTTAAACTTTACTTAAGTTGTTGTATCAGATAAAATTGTATTTTCTCGAACATATATTAGAAAACTATAGTTTCGGATCGGATCAGATATACAAATGTTTTAGCTCTAATATCTATCCAAACCAAATCCAAAAATTTCAGATCGGATATCCAAAAAATTCGGTTCGGATTCGAATCGATTTGGATAATCGGATCTTTTGGTCATGCCCAGACCATGAGTTAAAAGTTAAACTAAGCCCAAGTATTGAGAAATTGGCAAAGCCAGCTACTTTCCTCTCACCTTTAGCCAAAGGAGGAGAGGCGACATTTGACATCCCTCGAAACTTGAAGCCACTCCTCCGACAGTCCCACCCACAACCCACCTTGGCGAACCAAAATCACCGTCACCGTCACCTTCACCGTCGTGCCTTGGACTTGTTTTTCCCTCTTCGTAGATCTACAACAACAACACAACTGCTACCAAAATGGTACGCACTCTATTTACTTTGATTATTACTATTTTATTACCCTTCCTTGTAGAATGAATTTAGTAGTCGTTTTACAAGATTATCTGTAACTTCTTCTTGTTGTTGTTGTTTTGATAAAATGTTTGAATTGAATTGAATTGAATTGGCAGAGCAAACTCGGAAGAGGACACCGCGAAAAAGTCCAGCAGTTTATGGCTATTACTGCTGCTAGGTATTACGGACTCACTATACATACTCCTTATTTACGCCTTTTGTTTCGCTTTCTATGTCTTCTTCTTTGTTGTTGTTAATAATTAGGGCACTTCCTGAGGTAGGGTTTTTCGGATTCCGCTTACTTCACTTAACTACTGCTACTCTTTTACATTTTTTGTTCGAGGGATTCCTTCATTAAATTAAATATGTGCAATCATTTTTTGTTCGAGGGATATGAGGTTGGACTGCATACCATATGTTCCGGTCATGGAAATTATTTGCAGACGCCACTCTCATTACTTCATTGCTCTAATTTATATCTTCCTTGATATGGTAATGCGCGTTCAAGACTAGTGAATTTATAGGTTTGCCATTGAAAATGAACTGCTAAGCGCTTTACAAAATTAACACCTTGAGATATTGAGTATGAACTAGAAGATTTATAGCACGCTTCAGATTCTTTCCTAGGATATCTTGATTTCCTGATATATTGCCGTGTTGGACATTTGCGATATGAGATTTTGCCAGATATAGCATCTTAATGATAAACCCTTTAACCGGCTAAGTAGAGTACCAGGTATAGGCCAGCTGGGGCTGATTAGCCCAACACGGGTGACAAACCTAAGTCGTATTATTCGTATCACTATCACCTAATCAAAGTAATCCTATATCACTACGAACTGGTAGATAGAGTCAAAGAGGGTCGGATCCGGAAGGAGATAGGTGTTACTATATATTTTACTGCTATTAACTTTGGTGATTCTAGATTACTTTGTTAATGAGTAGTTTTGTTGTTTAACTAAGGAAAATTGATTGAACGAATTAAAAAGAGAAATAATTAATAAAGAGGAAGTCTAGGGTCACAAGTTCACGATGAGACAAACACGGTATAAACAATAAACAGTCAGTAGGCGATCAATTACCTTAATCGGATGGGATAGGTCCTCTCAGATCAATCAATTGTAGGACCATACTAACAGGCCCCTGTTATGTATTAGTTGTCTTACCGTTTACATGCAAGCCTAACCACAATCTGGCTTTTAATCTTAGATTGAGATTTCGTAGTTGAACTAATTGGTTGTGGCCTATAACCGATTAATTGTCTATTAAAACATGCACTTTAGGCATTAGCAAAAATTAGTGGTCTGATTGCTTGTTCAATGGCAAATCCGTAATGTACCACTCACCATCCCCTAGCACCCTAGATAGAGAATAAGCGAGACATAGTAATTAAAACGATAACCGAGCTGACACCATATGAATTGTAATAAATGAAATAAGGAACACAAACGACATAAAACTAAATAACAATTGGTTTGAATACGAGAAAGGAAACTAGAGGGGATTGATTACTTAATTCGATGCTCGATCAAAGAAGTAAATATCTTCAAAGCAAGGGAGTTTTAAAGCTAAGTACATTATTAGGTTTTTGATAATAATGAAAAGCGTACATTAAACTCTAAAATTAAGCTATTTATACTAAGTCGTCTCCGTAGCAAACAACCCAAACTAAACGAGTAAAAACTAGCCGGGTCAAGTCAGTGCTGATCGGTACCGAGACTTGAACAGTTCGGCTTTGTTTCTTGCTTGGTATACCGATAAGTAAGCCTTTGTACCGTCCGCCATTCATGTGTGCCGACCATAATAATACCGGCCAGTTATGACCATGTTCTTCACGAAGCACACTTCTGTTGTGACGAACTCCTTGGTATCAACCTGTCATGAGTCTAACTCTATCTCCCCTTGTACTCTTCAAATTTCTGAGAATGTATGTTAATAAGCTCAATTCCTAAAATTCTAAAAACCAAGGCAACAATGAAACCACAACTTTGAGAAAAATGTTAGCTAAAATCGCTCTGAAGAGCTCGAAATAAGCATAAAGTCTATAAAACAAGCACATCAATGAGGCTTACGTGAATAGTTGGAGCGCTCGGAAGACATGACGACCGCTTGTGCAGGCCACTGGTGTGAGTGTGGTTCAATTAGGCATTTGTGGTTTTTTTTTTTCTGGCAGAGTGTACGAAACTACGAATATTTTGCCCAAGGTCACGTTATCAGTTGTCGCAGCTTTATGCGACTAAATTTAGTTAATATCATCTTAAATGTGGTCTCGATTAATTTTGAAATTGTATAGGTGGTCATTAGTAAGAGCATTGTTGACTTGGCTTTGTGGTGAACAAGGTGTTGATTGGGTTTCGGGAATTATGTTAGGATGTACAGATGTTGGACTGTGATGACTTGGCTTAGCGGTGAACAAGGTGTAGATAGGGTTTAGGGACTTATGTTAGATGTACAAATGTTTGCCATGATGATCGTGAACATAATGACCGTGACCCGCGATAAATGTGTTATTTGAAACTTAATATTTTGAGAAATTTTTGATTGCTCTATAAAGAATTTAAAAAAATTCAATTGTATTACAACCTTTTATTTGTTTATTTTTTATTTTTTTCTAAAATTGGTTGTTAGTGTCTTATTCAGCAAATTTAATGTTGTTATAATGAGGGGAAGACACGTTGCGCAGTAAATCCTAATGTCAAAGGTACCATGAGAACGGAGTTAAAACGAGGGGTACAATGGAAATTTTCCCAACAAAAAAAGAGAAGTGGGGTTGGGGCACTTGGATTTAGATGGAGAGTACTTTTTTTGCCAATGTCATATATTGTATACGTTATGAATATATGTCAATTTATATATTTAAAAACGAAAAACATAGAAATTAAAGGCGTTCATGGACCTACATTTTGACCTTCATTCGATCTGGGACCTATATAAACCTGACTCGAATTCTACCCGAACCAAAGATAAACCTGATCCTCCTGTTTCATTTGAAATGTCCATAACTAAATCATAAGGCGATGTAGCTCGGTAGTCTCACACTGTCTCACTATATTTCCAGTTTTGGGTAAGTGGCTTGATACAAACAAAAGCTCTTAACTTTAAGTGTACCATTAAGGTAGTTATCTCTACTGCAGGCAGCTAAAGATAGATAAATGAATGATGAATGTCAAGTGAGCGATATCTTACTATCTCCACTTGACTTTTTTTCTTTGTTTTGGGAAAAGAGCAGCGGAAGGGCCAAGAATTATAGTTCATATAAATCACCTTTTAATGTCCTCAATGTTTAAAAGAAATCAATTAGAAAACTTTTTTTTTTTTCCGATGCCTATTCGTAGAGTCATCTGATCTGGCCACCACTGATTTGTTTTGAATGACTTTGTTCATGGTTCTTATGTGGCAAATTTCATGTTGCTTACGTGACTGAGCTTCTGATGCTTTTTGGCTTGCAGTGAGAAAGTTGCTATTCAGACATTGAAGGCTAGTGACTGGCACTTAGAAGGAGCATTTGATGTGTTTTACAGTCAGCCCCAAATCAAATCCTTTACTGATACTAGACATCTGGAGGAACTTTACAACCGATACAAAGGCATTTACATTTCTTTAAGATTTGTTTGAATGTTCTCTTGTCCAGTTATAGTGTTATATCATCTGTTATATCATAAGCATTACCCATTTTCTGTTGCTGAATCATTTTCTGTGCATCTTACTGGCTATATTCATTTACAATCTTTGTGTATATTATTTGATCATATTAGAACTCGGCTTTTGTATTCATTGAAATTTTGGTGCATTTGTTACAGATCCTTATGCTGACATGATATTAGCGGATGGCATTACTCTCCTCTGCAATGATCTACAGGTTAGTATTGCTATGTTTGTTCTTTGATTTTTTGAAAGAATTTTTTTTTCCCCTTTCTGTTCGGTTCTTTTTGCTCATTTTTTGTTTGCTCTTTATGTTATCTCTCTGTTTTTGCGCCTTTACCTCTTCACTAGTAAAGTGATTCTTGGTACTCTTTTTCTTGGCAGGTCGATCCTCAAGATATTGTCATGGTAACTCCTAAGTCCTAACATCTGGACACGGTGCATGTTTATCTTCTATGTTACAAGTTTGTAATTTCTAGCAAACAGAGAAAACAGCTTTATGCATTGGCCACTGTTTCCCGAATTTGATTTCATGATGTTTTAATCATAGACTAAATACTCTTTAGAAGTCAACAACTACAAAATGTTACTCTTTCCATTCTTTTTTTCCTCACACTTTCCACTTTTGGACATTTCTTTGGCTCCTCCCATTTCATTTATCTTATTAGGCAAGTTTTTTTAGTAAAAAAAAAAAAAACTCATTAACCCACCTACTTTTCTCTCCCCTTAGCTAACCAGCCTACATTCCTTCAATCTTCAATTCACTTCCACCCCTATCTCCATAACCCACCTGCCTCCACCATCACCTCCTCGACCATCCTTCACATCAAATGGCCGCCATCCGCCCTACGCTATAGCCAACGTCAGTGCACCACCAACCATAACCTCATTTGGTGCTCCACCACGATCTCCCTTCACCGGCAACGTTGCTCCTTGACTGGCGAACCACCGTGTTTCCCCCTTCTATCTCCCCCGTTCGACCTCTCTGCCTCCAAAAGCTAGCTTTTTCCCTCTTTGAATCAAATCCTGACACTTAAGATCTACAAGAAGACTGTTAATTTTGAAATCTAGCGCCAGCATTGTGTTTGCCGTCTCCATACGCGTTGAAAGGTGGTGGTAGGTGCTATAACAATGGCGATGGCGTGGTGTAGGGGGTAGGAATGTGGTGACGGAAGGGCGGTGATGTGCTCCAATGGGCAGTTTTGGTGGTCCGTCGAGTGTGATGTGGTTTAGTGAGAGTGGGTGGTGATTTAGTGGGAGTCTGGTGGTGATCTACTGGGTCTCTGGGAGTTGTTGGTGAGTTTAGCATGCTAAATTGCCAATACATCGCAGTCTAGTAACACATTACTAACCTATTTTCTTAAGAATGGTGCCAAAATCAGATGGGAGGAACAAATGTAAATGGAGGGAGTACTATGAAAGTACAAACTGTTCGAATAAACAGTGTGCCTTTAGTGCATAAGGCACGCGCATTACAAGTTTACGACCCTCATTGATAGGGACACTTGCTGTCTGTGTACATCTCACAGCCTTTTAAAACTAACCTCATGTTCATGTTTGTTTACTCAACCTTTGTTGGCTCTATATTAGAATTCTCGTTTCTTTGAGAAAATGGACATTTTGCTTGTGGTTTGACCTCTTCATATCAAAGACTTCGTACTTGAAACCTCAATGAGTTCAGAAGTCAACACGCTCTATTTTGAAATTTTTATTCCTTCAATCCTATTTACATTGTCTCATTTTACCTTGGTGATCGAAAGGCGTCAACTTCGACCAATATTTTCTTAAAATATACTGTATACAATACATACCTCTTTTAAAATGATAATACGAAAATAACCCCATTTGACTGGTGATCGAAAGACATTAGAAGGGCATGTATCTCTCTTATTTTTTTTAGTTTGTCTAATAATTTTTAATGCAATTAAAAGCCAACAGATTCAATTGTTGCCGATGAAATAGACTCTAAGCCAAAATTTTCGTAATACCTTTTCATGTTCTGTTGTGTTGTGTTGTGTTGTGCCGTGCCTTGTGTGCCCGTGTCTGAGTTACATACAAGGGGGAGTGGAGACTGCATAATTTTTAACTGATCTTGTGTTTATGTTAAGCTACCATTGCCCGAACGATACCCATTTAACATTTTGAAGGAATGTTGTTGGCTTATGGAAGGGAACATGTGAACTAGCATTGACACTTTGTTTGGATACAAAGTGAAAGGAAAGGGAGGGGAGGCAGATGGAGATATGGGAAAAGAAGGGAGATGGAAGGGAGGAGGAATAATGCAAGGGTGCCTTACCTTACAAACTCCCCCATTCAGAAAATTGGGGAGAGGTCTCCTTGAGTGTCTTGGAGTTGAAAAGCTTCTTAAAACAGTAAAGTGCAACATTGATTATTCCCAAAAGCATTATAGTTATCTGCAGTTGCTAACTAAAGAATTTCTGAGTCTTCATTGTTGCATCATCGAACACCAAAATTTTATTGTGGAAAGTTTTTTCCAGTATTGCTTTCATAGGTGATGTGAAAGTATCTAAATGATGTTTTAGCGTTATTTAATTGCATCTGTTGAAGTTCTGATTAGTGGTTCTTCTAGTTGGTCATCTCTTGGCACATGAAGGCTGCAACAATGTGTGAATTCTCAAAGCAGGAGTTCATTGGTGGATGGCAATCTCTTGGGCAAGTTTTGGCTATTTCTCTTTTATTCTGACATTATACTGACGCCTTAATATCCAAATTTAATCATACATCTATGTTGCTGCAGAATTGACTCCCTTGAGAAGTTTCGTGAAAGAATACCATACATTCGATCTGAGTTGAAAGACGAACGTAAGTGTAGTGAAACCCCCATAAACTTCATATCTTTTGTTATAATATATTCTCTATGTTTGTTAAAACTTAAAAGCTTAGTTGATGATTGTTTCTTCTGTATGATTTACCAGAGAAATTCCGTGAAATTTATATCTTTGCTTTTGGATGGGCTAAGGAAAAGGTAATTCGCTCATAGAAGTTTTTAACAATACTGAAATCAGTTATTGATTATAATGGCAATTAATACGGCACTCCTTCAGAGTTCATTATTTCTGTGTTTTTAGTTACTTTTTGGTGTTCTTACGAAAGTTGAAATTCTTGAGGAATTCTCACACATCACTGGCATATGAGGAAAGGTTATCTTAACAAATTTAAGATACTTATCCCATGGCAGTAAGATTTGACGGAAGTAATTTTTACAATTGCAGGGTCAGAAGTCTCTGGCATTTGATACAGCAATAGGGATGTGGCAATTATTGTTCGCAGAGAAGCAGTGGCCCTTAATTGATCACTGGTGTCAGTTTCTACAGGCAAGATGCTAATCACCGATGCATTTTCCTTTTTTACTTTGATCATTTGATGTATAATGGTTGTTATTTAATCGATTGGGAAAAATATATAAAGGCATTTCCCTTTATTGGAAACATCAGACATGTCAAGGTAAAAGATTGGAGTTTTGAGGGTGTTGATGTGCTTCCCTCAAAATAAATCAGGACTGGTATTTCTGTATGGATATTTTCTTCTTTTTACCTATGCCAAGTTAGTCCCTTGATTGTTCTGTGCTCAACTGTAGTTTGTACGTTGCATTGCTGCATCCAGTTTGACGTTCGCTCTAGTCAATCGTAAGACTGGAATGTACTCCAACATTCATTGTAGTTACCCGTGTTATGTCTCTAATCTAATTTTAGGGTCAACCTAAATGTTTACAAACTCGAACCTTCAATTCCTTGCAGGGTTGCCTAATTTGATAGGAATACATAATGTTCAATGCAACATTCGCATACCTATGTACAAAGCATACATCATGATATGAATATTATCCGACTATTTTGTGATTTGTTAGGGGCCGAGTAATAATGGAACCTTGGTTCCTTGTTCAAATGACCCCAAGACTTCATTTGCAATATATAGAACCTTTAAATGCATCATCCAACTCCCCTTACTTTGCCATATTTTGGAGCCTGTGAGACAATGGAATAGCGTTGTCGGACTTCTCGCTACTGTATCTCTGTTAAGTATAAATAGATAGCTTATCAAGCACTTGCGATTTGCAATGCGTTTAAACCGTCTCAGGTCTCTTTTTCTTTTGGATTATGCAATTGTCATCATTATATCCCACTGTCCTTTGTATCATTGCAGGCTCGACATAATAAAGCTATCTCAAGAGACACTTGGGCTCAACTGCTGGAGTTTGTTAGGGTAAGAGGTCTAACCTATTCAACACGAGGGGCCAAAAAACCGGCTTTTGGCTTCTCCATTCCTGTTTGAGAATTGTTGATTTCCTTCAAGTGTCTTTGAATCTTCCATCTTACTCCCTTTGTCTCATTTATATCTTTATGTTTTTATTTGAATGTTCTTTTAATGAAAAATTACACGCAAATGCGATAGGGGTATTTTTCTTTCGGTTGTAAACCGAGGTGTCGACAACAGTGAGTTATCCCCTTGCCGGGGTGCTCTTATGAAGAGGTAAACGACTGGCCACAGAGTGTATGGTATTTTATGGGCATGTTAAAGTGTAATAATATTGGGGTCCATGTGTCACGCGGTCCAAGTTAGAAATTATTGGCCGAAAACAATCTTACAAGACAAAATTACCTAAATACTCCTTCTTATGTATGTTCCTTGCTTCTTATGTATAAGGCCAAAACTGATTTTTCTCGTTTTCACTTTTATACAGTCGGTGGATCCACAGCTCGCAAATTATGACGCTGAAGGTGCTTGGCCTTATCTCATTGATGAATTTGTGGAGTACTTGTATGAGAATGGTGTTGTCCAAAGGGGTTGATCCGGAAGTTGATGTACTTGTAATCGGTGCAGGAATGATTACATCGAATAGGGGGTATATTGGTGCTTCAAAATTGTTTGAACTGTTATATTCTATTGAAAACTAGTGTGGAGAATAGATAAGAGCGAGGGGAGCATTGAGGATATCTTTGTCTTGTTCCAGTGTTCTGTGGTATTGTTCATAATGGTGTATGCGTTTTGTACCTGATAGAATCTTTGACGTTCTATGAAATTCCGCCTCTATTGCCTGGCACTATTTAAATTATTGTCTTTAAGTACTGTGGCTGGCGGCTAGCGTCTTCCTGCCTTCCTCTGAATTGGCTGGTGGCTGGAAGCTTCCTGTGTGCCTCTAAATTTACTGCCAGAGCCAATATGTCAAAGAGTTTCTGCCATGCAATATGTAGGATATGCGGTTATTACCTCAAATTTGCCGATATGAATTAATCATATATACGGTTTTCATATACTTAGATTTTTGTCTAATCGGTTTTCATGTATGTTGATATGGATCTCAAATGTTCACTGCTCAGTTTTTCTATGAAAGACAAAACAACAGAAATGGAAAAAAAAAAACCCCAATATACTTGTTAGTTGTTACAAATATTACACTAGATTTTTTAGGTAAGTAAAATTCCGTCCATTGAATTTGAATTTGTAATTTTCCGAGTGACGAGTTATAAACTGTGGTCGTAATACTGAAATGCAATTGTTTTGCAAAGAATTGAAGGAATTTCTCTTATTTGAAAAAAATGTTGATTATAATAACCTTTTAAAAAATTTTTATTTTTTTTGGTGAGCCATATTTATATAAAGGAGCACGCTTGACTTTCTTATCTTCCAACAAGCAATACAAGCTGGACTTGGAGAGATTTGCCAGGTTAAAGATCATATGAAAGCAGGCTTAGCTCTGGGGTGTGGTGTTCTGATTCGGGCATTTATTCAGTGTCAAGTGGGTACAGATGGTTACAGGGGAAACAACAAAAGTCTCCTTGGTATCCTCTAATCTGGAATAGGACCAATGTACCAAAACATTTGTTTGGTTAGCCATCCAACAAAGGCTACTGATTAAGGACAAACTCCTCCATTTTGGCATTATATCTGATGGTCGATGTGATATGTGCTTGGTTCAGCAAGAAGACCATAAGCACCTGCTGTATGAGTGTGCGTTTAGTGCTAGATGTTGGGAATTACTAAAGGATTGGTTAGGGATAAATATGCCTCTTGTGGGAGCTATGGAATGGGGTCTCAAATGGAGATATCGATCACTGTTGAAAAAACAGGTTGTGCTTGCTGCAATTGTAGCTATGATTTATCATATCTGGATTGCACATAATAAGTGCAGGATTGAGCTCATGATTCCAAAACCAAGTGTGGTGCTTGCACAGGTGAGGAATGACATTCAAGCTCGAGGGCAGATGATGAAATAGGAGAGCAAGATTAAGAATATGTCATGGGCTCCTTGGCAAGTTTAGCTTTCACTTAACCTGTGTATTGGTGTGTAATTATGATGTAATTGGATGATGTAATTCAAACTTTCTAATTATTAATACAAGATTCACCGTTCACCAAAAAAAATCGCTTCAACTCCAATTCTGAAATGTTAATATTATAAATTGAATCACGCATGCTATATTCTAACTTCAACTCCAATTCTGTTGCACCATTCATTGTCAACTCTATGTTTGATAGGCCACTTCCTCCTGCTGCCTATGCTACGTATACATTGTTGTAACTGGTTAACCACCACCTGAGGCCTGCTCACCATCAAGTCCATTCTACATTTGGTATGACACCACCATACCTGGTAAATTAATCTCAGGACAATAGCATTCACTAGCTGTTTCTTCATCAAAGATCGAACCATCAATTGTCTGCACCATTCCAGTGTCCCTTGTAAAGGAATATCATAACCGATCCATTCCCCTAGCAGCTGTACACACCTACTACTGAATGGACACCAGAAGAACAGGTGATATCTTGTCTCATTTTCCATTCCACACAGATCACAAACCCCATCAATACCAATACCATAGTTCACCAATCTGTCCTTTGTTAATAGTCTTCCCCTAACATACATCTATGCAATAAAGTTGTGCTTGGGCAATGCACTCCTATTCCAAACCACAGGATACCTGTTTACATTAGCATGAGTCCCCATCAACCAGCTATAACCTTCAGCAGTATTGTACCTCCCATTGTTAGTCCCCCATGCCCCATTCACATACCCATATTTCATTCTCTCTTTAATTTTGCATATTTGTCTCCATGTCCAGCTGGAATTAGTATTTGGCTGATAGTAAACCAATCCCTTTGCTTGATATAAATATGACTGACTCATCTTATCCACAAATGGTCAGCCTTACAGGCTATCCACCATGTGTACTTACCAATCATAGCAATGTTCCACATCTGACTATTTATGATGCCCAGACCACCAGCTTTCTTCTCCATACAGACACTATCCCAGGAAACAGTAGGAGCTTTATGGTATCCATCCCCTTCCCAAAGCCAGTTCCTACAAATACTCATTATTCTCTTAATCACACATGCTGGAATGACAAACGTGGATGTGGGAAAATGGCGTGGGGGGATTTGGCCCACTTATCCACGGGGTGCCCCTTTATTCTAAAAGGTCGTTTTCTTCTTAGGAGTCGCCACCAAACTTAAGGAAATTTGGAAACCGTTTTAAAGAGATTGAGTTTGGTGTGAAAGTACGTGATGGGAAGTTTGTTTAATTTCATTAAATAACACCCACCCCCGCCCGTTGCAATAACGACCTCTACTAATGAAATACGACCTCTGCTAATTTGGACAGGATCGTAATCGTCGTATGAAAGTGCAAACATCATTTTTACCCTAACATGTGAGCTTTGGTTTCTAATTGTTTAATGCAACTAATCTACTTTGTCCAAGTTGATTTAGCATGTGAGGTTGATTTGAACTACGCTAAGGAAGCATTCAAAACATGGCTTAGAGGGGAATGGAGGAGCCGTTTGGGGAGCTAACTATTACAACCCAGACGATTCTCGTCGACTCGATGCACAAACAATTGAATTAAAGATACAACTCGATTTAAATACAATTGCTTAAACAACACTTGACACGCGACTCATGCTAGCCTACTTAGTCTTCTCGAAAAACGTGCCATATGGTGAGGCCACGGCTCACATGGACTTCGTCCTTGGTCTCTTCATCGTTTTGTGCAATCGCTTCGATTTAATTAGTTAAATACTTCAACTTAACAAACCAAAACAAAGGTTTTGTAAAATCATTTTGACTCAAAATAAAAGACTAACTATATTTTGAAGTACAAATTACATTGCTTTGAATTAAATTACAATAATTACATCAATTACATTACAATAACAATTGAAATAAATCGCAATAATTAAAATAAACAAAACAAAATCGAACCAACAATGGCACGAAGGCCGAGGCACTATACGGCCAAAAAGAAAGGGGGGGGGGGGGGGGGAAAAAAAACAAATACTC